>JAOUWY010000049.1:3548790-3563038 GCA_025728095.1 Prietella phreatophila | reverse complement strand
TGTGTGTGTGTGTGAATGGGTGAATGAGACACAGTGTAAAGCGCTTTGGATAAAAGCGCTATATAAGTGCACCATTACAGTGATGATTATTTTTACTTTGCTTTTTGTTTTAAAAAATATAGGGGTTGAAACTGAAAGGTCACCATCATCTAATGTTTAGCAGGAACACAAGGTGTGTAAAAGTTTTTGGGTTTTTTTGAAAAATTACAGTGAATTTCAACAATAATTATTTGAATATTTAAATCAAGGCTTTGGTTGAAACCTCTTGATGGACTTTCTTTTTAGAAACTACTAGTAAATGATTATGTTTCCGTCGTTATACATATGTTATTTAGTTGAATATTACTGTCTATTTGGTTAGATATAACCTGATTCAATTATTTCAATCAATCCAATTAACCATGTGTTATGTCATATCTACATAAACAGGGACAATATATATAATTAACTGTTTGATTTTTAATTTTGGCTTTTCCTGCAACTAATAAAACTGGTGAATCAATTTACAGCATAGTGTTTCTTCTAAATATAAACCTCAAGAGATCAGTAAGTAGTAAATTATGACTTTTCTTCAGCTGAGGCGGTGTCTTCATAAACCATTTTCATAAACTACTGAAGCAAGTGCTCATTTACTGTGTTCAAAAATATATTTAATCATTGCTTTATCCTGGTCAGAGTCACAGTAGATCATAGTCCTGGTACACTGGCATGTGGTAGAAATACACTCTGGATGGGACACTGCTCTACGCATAACATAAAATGTCATTTACAGTATACTGAGTAATACTCATTTCATGTTGGTATTTGGTAAATAGTGAGCAGTACTTGTGAAACTCAGCCTGGTGGTTACTTTATGCTATTCCTTTATTAATATATTGCTGATACTACTACCCGTTACTTCAGTAGAATGTTTTCTATTATAGAAAACATGTTTTATGTTTTATTATTATATATAAAAACAATAATATATAGTACTATTAACACGAACTACATTTTGTATTGTCTTTATACAAATTCAGGCCATGATCTGGGTAATAGCGTTTATTTTTCCATTCTCTGGTGGATCTGGCTCGCTATTTGCCCCATAATCATAGTTTATCTGCTGATATTTGACCATGATATTTTTCTGTAGCACTTAGTGTTTAAATGTGCCAGAAATGTGTTTATCAGGAGTGTTGCTTATGTAATGGCACTTGAACTCAATGCTTGCATAATGGCCGCACTGATTTTACTCCATGAAGGTGTCATGAACATTTAGACAAAACATATTTTGTGGAGGTCACAGCATTTTAACCTTTCTAGTATCATGAATTACTGCACAAGACCTGGACAATCGGAAAAAAATACAATAAAGATTATTTGGAAATTATATCCACATACAATCTGGCAATCTTATAAACTGTAGGCTACTCCAATCAGCCACAACATTTAATCCACAAACCTAATAATTTGTAGGTCCCCCTTGTGCCATTAAAACAGCTCTGACCCATCGAGGCATGAACTCCACAAGACCTCTGAAGGTGTGCTGTGGTATCTGGCACCAAGACGTTAAGAGCAGATACTTTTAATCCTGTAAATTGTGATGTGGGACCTACATGGAATGGACTTGTTTGTTAAGCATATTCCACAGCTGCTTGATCGGATTAAGAATTTGGCCAAGTCAACACCTAAACTTTGTCATGTTCCTCAAACCATTCCTGAACATTTTGCAATGTTGCAGGGCGAATTATCGTGCTGAAAGAGGCCACTGCCATTAGGGAATACCATTGCCATGAAGGAGTGTACTTGGTCTGCAACAATGGAAGTGGTACAAGTCAAAATAACATCCACATGTGTGCCAGGACCTAAGGGTTCCCAGCAGAACATTGCCAGGAGCCTCATACTTCCTCCACCAACTTTGCCTGGTGCCAACCCCAGGTAAGTGATGGACATGCAGCTGGTCATCCGCATAATGTAAAAGAAATGTTATTCCTCAAACCAGGCCACTTTCTTACATTGCTCCATGGTCCAGTTCTAATGCTCACGTACAAACTGTAGGAGCTTTTGGAGGTGGACAGGGACAACATGGGCATTCTGACCAGTCTGTGGCTATGCAGCCCCGTACACAGCAAGTTGTGATGCACTTTGTGTTCTGACACTTTTATATCATAGCCAGAATTAACGTTTTCAGCAATTTGTGCTACAATAGCTCTTCTGTAGGATCAGACCAGATGGGCTAGCCTTTGCTTTCCATGTTCATCAATGAGCCTTGGGTGCCAATGAGCGTTGGGTGCCAATGACCTTGTCACCGGTTCACTGGTTGTCCTTCATTGGACCACTTTTGGTAGGTACTAACCACTACATGCTGGGGCACCCAGTCTTCTAGCCATCACAACTTGGCCCCTGTCAAAGTCTCTCAGATACATCACCTTCAAAAACTGACTGTTCTCTTGCTGCCTAATATATTCCTTGAAAGGTGCCATTGTAATGAGAATCACTGTTATCAATTCACCTGTCTATGTTTTTAATGTCATGGCTGATCAGTGTATATTTTAATAGTAGCCTACTGTTAAACCGTTCTATGCAGAACCATGTATTACTTGTTAAATTACATATTACAAGGGATGTAATGATACACTGTAGTGACAATTCAATTAAATTCATGATACTGCCTTCACAATTTCATACATCCATCTTCAGCCGCTTACTCCTTTTCAGGGTCGCGGCCTTCACAATTTCAATTTGATTGTATTCTCAAAATATTTTGATCAAATATGAAAATGTGAATGAAGAGACTCCCGTTTTATTTCTGAATCATAAACAATGCAAAACCAAGTGCTTTTTGTCTGAATAAAACCAAATAACAGACATTGCAGACATCTGCATTACAGACATGTACACACATTAATCACACTATTAACGTCGTATGGGAGTTTTCACTGCATTTTGTGACAGGACACGTACACACACGGCAGTTCTGAGCTGTCTGACAGCAAACAAGAGAGTATGGCTGTGTCCAAAACCGCATACTTACCCACTATATAGTAGGTGAAATACATGTATATCGGTTACTATATAGTAAGTATTTATTTGGTTTCCGACGCAGCCCATGGGTTCAAGCAGTCATCTATTTGCACGTATAGCATGACAAATAATTAACTGCACTTGAAGCTTTTGTAAAATTAAAAATGAAACACCCATAACTGTATACGGTACCATAACTAAGACGACCTGTATGTTGATATGTGAAATTCTGGAGGGAACGTCGGACGGTGTGGCATGGGGACGTAATGACGTGCCATTAATCGATCTATGTTTTATAAGATGTAAAATGGGAACATGAAAGGTAAATTCTAAAAGTGACTCATGTAAACACCTTAATAACAATACTGTCTTATTCAGAATAAGGTCAATAATTAGATTACTGCTGTCCATGTAAACGTAGCTATTGTTTGGGCCTGCTTTGCTGCTTCTGCCCAGGATGACTTGCCATCATTGATGCAAATATGAATTCTGAATTATACAGTGAATTCTAAAGGAAAATGTCAGCACATCTCTCTGTGAACTGAATCTCAAGACAAAGTGGCACATGCAGCAACACAACAGCCCTGAACACACAAGGTGTTCTAGCAAAGAATGGTTAAAGAAGAATCAAGGTACTGTTTTAGAATGGCCAAGTCAGAGTCCTGATCTTAATCCAATAGAAATGTTAAGGAAGGACCTGATGGAAGTATGTTCATGTGAGGAAACCCACCAACATCCCAGAGTTGAAGCTGCTCTGTACTGAGGAATGGACTAAAATTCCTCCAAGCTGATGAGCAGGACTGATCAACACTTACCAGAAAGATTTAGTTGCAGTTATTTTGCAACTAACAGATATGTAATGCTGGATCATTTTCCTCAATAAATAAGTGATCATGTATAATATCTCTGTCTCATTTGTTTAATCAGGTTCTCTTTATCAACTTTTCAGACTTGTGTGAAAATCTGATTATGTTATAGGTCATATTTATGCAGATATATAGAGAATTCTAAAGGGTTCACAAATTTTCAAGCACCACTGTAATTGCTATAATTGTTAATATAATTTTTGTCTAGTGCTCCTGAGTGGCACAACAGAACAACTTTCTCCCTATTATCTGGACTTCAGTTCCTGATAATGCCATAGCCGTTCAAGGCAAAGAGTCCAAGAGAGCAAAAGTGGCCATACTCTCTGTGTGGAGGGATATTAATTATATTATTATAAATAATATCTAACTCAAGATTCATAGTCTCTGTCTCCAGACAATAGGGAAACCATTTTTAAAATAGCCCAAGCAGTGCTTAGCAGTCAATAGCACACAATAGCCACTGGACATATGAATATGCACATACAGTAATAAGCCACCTGCAGTATCATTTATGCACATGTTATAGATGGTTGTTTTGTAAATTGTTCTGTCTATTGCATATGGCCACATTATCATTCACCTACATCCAGTACAACACTTTTGTGCTTAACAAAACTTGACCTCTGATCCCAAAACTGCCACCTCCTCATGCCAGTAATTCATGAGTGCCCTCTCTGCTTTTTGGCAAATTATTAACCCTCATGGGCCAGCAAGTGTGCTGTCTGTATTTCAGCACCCCTCTCCTATACTGAGTGGCTAGGCAGTAAATTTCCTTTATGTCATCATTACTTAAAGGGAACCTTTACTCTCATCAGCTGCATCAGTCACAGATAAGTTACTGTCAGGGATCATACTTAGTGACTTTTCCTTAGAAGTGCAACAGGAGGAATAGTTATATGTTACAGCAAGGCTTTAGAGAGCACAATAACTACATGGTATTACATATTGTGTTCTGTGCCTTGATGTTTACATCACCTACCTATAGACACAAATATGTGCTGCAACATGTAAGTTTCAGAAAACAATATACAAAAAAATTTTTTTTAAATAATAATTGCTGGTCATGAACTATTAAATATGTTTTAAATGCTCTAGATGTATTTCAATGCCCTAACGCCTTAACGTCCAGTTCTGTGGAATGACAAAGGAACTAAATTACTTGTCAAATGCCACCTGAGGAACACCTCCATTCACACAGTCTAGCAGCCCCAATTAAGACCTGCAGTCCTCTTCAGGTTACTTCAGAGAGGTCTGTTCCAAATGTGACAAAATTCATTTGAAACTGTTAACAAAGTAAAGAAAATCAAGAGCTGTGACTTCTTGCATTGCAGATAAAAGTGAATCATTTAATCTGAGATTAAATGATCTGAGATTAAATGAACATAAGCAAATCAGTCTTCATAGTGCAAAAAGGAAATGCTAACAAGAAATTTCAGTATCACTCAAGCAGTTCTCAGAAACATGAAATACTGTCAACACCAGTAGTCATATGGAATAAGTCCTGCATAAATTCATGCTCAAATATATTTGTGTTTGTCTTGGGTAGGAATCTCCTTTCCCTGAGACAGGAAGAATGAAATCTACTTAATGTTACATGTTTAAAAATTCATCAGAAGTTTTACACTGTACAAATTGTAGCCGAATTTTGCTGTCACTCAAGAATTCTCTTCCCATGAGCTGAGGTGCTTATTGAACGTGTTCATCAGTGGCTGATTTAGTGCTGTGGTAACCCAAGACAGGCAAAACAAAATCAGAAATGTATTACAATCTGTGTACTGTGTAACCACTGTTATGATACTTGTCTTAAACACTCCAATAGGCTAATGGCATAGGATTACTCATAACTCATGAAACATTTACAAATAAGGTTGTCATGATGGCAAAATTCAAATGAAACATGCTAGTGCCAAAGAAGAAAGATTCTTATTATCTACAGCTAGAGACACCTAAACAGAATGTTTCTGTTTTTCTGCGTGAGTCCAGATAATGATGATTGATACATCTGAACATAAGCAGAGCACAGCAATTTTCTTTAATCTCAGGTCTACCATCATCATTGTACAACTCCAATTCTGGAAAAGTTTGGACAATATGGAAAAAGCAAAAAAACAAACAAAAAGAGTTATTGGAAAATTTTATTTACCCTGTACTATATTGAAAACACATTATTAACACATTACTTGATGTTTTACTTTGTGAATAAAATTTATTTTTTAAAATATACACTCATTTCAAATGATGACCGCAACACACTCCAAAAAATGGTACAGTCGACTGTTTACCACTGTGTAACATCATCTTTTCTTTTAATAACACTTAACCAACACACCAGTTGGTTAAGTTTAGAAAGTGGAATTTTCCCCCATTCATCCATTAAGCATTTCTTCAGCTGCACAACTGTACAGGGCCTTTGTTGCCTTATTTTGTGCTTCTTAATGAGCCATATATTCTCAATCAGAGTCAGGTCAGGACTACAGGCAGGCCATGCTAGCACCCTCACTCTCTTCTTAAGCAACCACGAAGTTTGTAATCCAAGCAGAATATGGTTTGGCATCCTGCTGGAAAATGCAGGGGTGTCCCTGGAAAAGACGACATCTTGATGGCAGCATATGTTTCTCCAAAATGTGTACACATTTTCTACATTAATGGTGACCTCACAGATGTGCAAATTACCCATGCCATGGGTGCTGACACACCCCCATACCATGACAGACTCTGGTTTTTCCCATCCATGCTCTTGAAGGACTAGGTCTTTTTTTGAGGCTCCTTATACAATGTGATTAGACTATTGCCTCACCTGATTCACATCACCTTCTTATTTCAACTTGTCACATCGCTATTAGTCCTAAATTGCCAATGTACCAACTTTTTTGGAACGTGCTGCATGCATCAATTTCAAAATAAACATTTACTTTCAAAAAACTATGCAGTTGATTAGGTAAAACATCAAATACCTTTTAATACAAGTCAACGTACATTCACAAATCATTCCTCTGTTTTTATTAGCATTTCCCATCATTTTTCGGAATTGGGTTTGTATAATCTGACATGGAGAACACATGCTGTCGTAGTATGTTATAGAATTCAGCGAAAACTTCAGCGAGGATCTCAGACAAGTAATAATATTAAAAGACCACTCTAATCACATTGATAGCAATAATCTAATTATTAGAGATGCACTGATTGTAATGTTACCTGCTGGAGACAAGCGCAGATGGGCAGCGTGGCATGTACAGACGCGACGTAAGAGGAAACACAGGAAACAGGCAAAGTCAGGTGATCAGGCAAACAATCCAAATCAGACAGGACAGGGAATTGTAATAGTAAATAACAGGCAGGAAAGTCCAAGTACCAGGAAAATCTAGATGAAAGCTAAAGGCTTGGTAACACAACTAAGTCACGGGAACTGAGCGTTTACTTCGCGAGGGTGCGAAGGTTAACGAGGCCTTTTATAACTTATCAGCCACACAGGTGTTGGTGATCAATACTCAGGTGAACTTGAGCGCAGGCATGTCTGGGAAGTGTAGTCCTTGTCCGCCGCGGTGTCGCCATCTGAGTATTGTGGCCACGAGTTCGCCGTGACGTAACACCAATACTAAATTTCTCAGCCAATACCGATAACCCAATTATTCAGAGTGATATCGGCCAATACCGGTAACCAATACCGATAGTTCTGCCTTTTGTGCCTTCTTTTAAATTAATAATAATTAATTCCACAATAATTAATTCTGAAAGAAAAGCAAATAAAAATTATATTCTCTCCATTTCAAACAGAAAACACATTACTCCAATTAACATTAACACATTAGCTAAATTATGAAAATTAAAGTAAGATTTCTTGACTTATTGAATGTTATTAATTCATTTTAACATTGACTGAATTCTAAAAAAACCCCTGTTAGGCTTCACTCACCATAAACAAAAGCATTTCTACTTCATCATAGAACATAAAACTGCTAATATATAGGCCTAATATAACTTTTTTTAATGATATTATCTCATTAACATTAACTATATACGAAATATACTACTCTACAAATATTTTTCTGTGCAATCTATAGCAATATATACCTTTTTACAACTCATCTTCATTTATATCTTTCAATGCTGTACTGGCCCTTTAATTCAGAAAGAGCAGCGGTAGTAGTGGTGGGGGGACTGGTTTACTAACGGTGTAAAATGTTAGAAGTGCAGAGATTACAGAGTTTACAAACTGCAGTTTTATCATCATTCCACACAAGAGACATCATCTTCACAAAATCTGTGTTTTCCCGCTCTCTTTTGATTGACAGGATATAATCAGCCCTGATCATCGAATGCTGCAGCCGATTGCCAATAGTGGGAAAAAATAGTCTTTATCGGCCGATATCAATGCACATCGGTGACCGTAATCTTATTAAGGCAGTATTGTGATTAAGGTGTTTACATGAGTCACTTTTAGAATATTCCTTTCATGTTCCTGTTTTATATTATAGAACATAGATCAATTAATGGCACACGTCATTACCTCCCCACCCCACACCGCGAGGTGTACAATTTCACGTATCAACATACAGTTCGTCTTTGTTATGGTACCATATACATTTTAGCTGTTTCACTTTTAATTTTATGAAAGCTTCAAGTGCAGTTAATAATTTGTCGTGCTATACGTGCATATAGACCACTGCTTGAAGCCGTGGGCCACATCCAATACATGCACATACAGGTCTTTTGCCTACTATATAGTGGGTAAGTACGTGGTTTCATACACAGCCGTGCTCTCTTGTTTGCCATCAAACAGTTGAGCACTGCCGTGTATGTACGTGTCCTGTCACAGAATGCAGTGAAAACTCCCACACAATGTTAATAGTGTGATTAAGGTGTTTACATGTCTGTAATGCACTTCGATAATGCGACTAAAACAGGAATACTCCACATGTCTTTATTCGATTTGTGTTTACTTTGAGTATGACTTTAGTCAAATTACGGTAATCAATAATCGCTGTTCACATGGTAGTTTCTTAATCAGAGTATTGTCTTAATCGGGTTAATATCGGATTACTGTTGTCAATGTAAACATACTGACTGTCTAAAACAGGCTTTAGACTTCCCGGTTTCAAGTCCTTTAATTTCCATGTCAACTCAAGCCTTCCCTTCTTCCCAGAACAGAAGTTGAAGAGCCTATGTCTAATAAAAAAATCACCAACCATTGGCATGAAAAATAATCACATATGCATTATGTAGGACAAAAAGCTTTGTCCTACATAAAAATCCTGGGGTTCTGTACACATCAAGAAACAGTACCTCTGCTTTGGAAAACGATTGTCTGCTACCACAGGAAAACACATCCCTGAGTGCTTTTCATTAACCTTCACACATGAGAAGAATGAGATCACACTTTTCCCTTACCCAGCTCAAGAACCAATTACAACTGCCATTCCTTGTCTGTGCTCTTTAGGCCAGAGTTACTTTTGCATTGTCAGAGGTTGATATGGGTTATCTGGCCACAAGGAATTAGCCCAGCATTCAGTATTCCAAGGTAGATTTTGGGTAAAATCAGTAAAAAAAAAAAAAAAAAACCCTTTGAAAATAAAAGCACAACAGGATACAGCACCAAGAAATACAATCCTCAATTTCCATGTAGGCGCACACATATACTTGAGACTCACAGCGTATGTTGAATGTGGCTGCATCAATGCTTTCTTATGAAACTGACCCAGCTCTCCAAAACAACCCTTCTCACTTGTCATTTGTTTGCTCATTGATGCAACCCGTGTCAGAGAGTTCCATTTGCCCTAACAGCAAAATGAGAAAATGGAGATAAACATAAATGGCCTTCCACTGCTGCCAAGCAAAATAAGAAATAAGAAAACTTCCACTGTTGATATCATGGTATTAAATGATTTTTTTAATTTATTTTTTTAAACGAAAGCCTCTGCTGTCACTCCAGCAAGATGAGAAAGAGGAAATCAGATAGTGTCAAATTATTTGTCTTGAAAAAGTAATATAAGGCAGGATTTGTGTGACAAGCCTTTGTGATGTTAGGAAATCAGTTAATGGCAACATTAGACCTGAAGTAGGTTTTAAACAAACCAGATTGTTGTTATCTTTTGCAGTAATTGGTCAAAAATGAAACTGTCCAACTCAATTCAATGCAAACATTTGTTTTTTTAAACAAAATGCATAATCTGAAGGATGCTTGGGGAATTGCTGCAAGGACTAAAATTCGTACATATATTTAGATTATTACAAAGGGTATTAGCGAGTACAAATCTTCTCTTTTGATCCAGTCCTACTCCATTAGTCCATGTGCACTAATGATATACAGTGCTGTGCCATGAATTGTTCTCACTAAGCTTTTACTTAACATTTCCCCAGAATTTAAGAAGATGAACCATCTGCATATTTCTTGCATCTGCCAGGAATGTAAATAGACTGTATTCATTCATTCATTCATTCATTCATTTTCAGTCACTGTTTTATTGTGGTCAGGGTCCAGGTGCAATGGAAGTCCCTTGCAGGGCACCATTCAGCCCCAAACACCACCACCACCAAACCCAAACACACACACTCGCTATTGTGTTGCCAGCACACAATTTAGCGTAGCCAATCAGCCTACCCAAGGAGAACATGTGAGCTGAAGATCAAACCATGGACCCTGAAGCTGAGAGGTGTCAGCACTACCAGCTACACCTAAATACGCTGTACTTTTGTAATATTAAAACAAATTAATAAAGAATGTGCTGTTAACTTTTGAATTTTGCCTAACCCTATAATAGAATGGACAAAAGAATGTGTAAAATAAACATTAAATACAATTATTTGGCTTCCCCCACAAACAATTTGAGAAACTAATTACTTTCCCAAACAAAATTAATTTTCTGGGGCTCCCAGGTGGCCCAATACCTGGTTACCTTTGATCTACAGATCATTTTTAATAAGATAATGAGACCAAACATACACCAAACCAAATACACTAAAACCAACAGAGAAATGATTGCAAGACACAAAATCAATGTTTTGCACTGAAGAGGGAAGTCCACATGCACAAACCCAAGAAAATAAATAAACTTGAAATGTTCTACATGAAAGATTGTCACACTTTGTTAATGGTTAGCATGTTCGCCTCACAGCTCCAGGGTTGGGGGTTCAATTCCCACCATGGCCTATGGGGGTTTGCATGTCTTGTGGGGGTTTCCTCAGAGTACTATGGTTTCCTCCTCCAGTCCAAAGACATGTCCAAAGTGTCTGTAATGTATGAGAGGGTGTGTGAATGTGATTGTGCCCTGTGATGTATTGGCACCCTGTCCAGGGTGTACCCAGCCTTGTGCCCGATGCTCCCTGGGATAGACTCCAGGTCCCCCGCGACCCTGTAGGATAAGCAGAAGATTGGTCCTACATCCCTCTACAAGTTTGTCAAACTTTGCTAGATATTTCAGGAACAGACTCTGTGCTGTGATTGATTTCATTTTTGAAACCACCTTTTAAAATGGGGGGTAGGGCATAAGTTCAATGAAAATAAAACAAAACAGAACGTGATTCACAAATATCACAAATATAAAGTGAGTTCCACAAATCAATAAAAGTAGATGCACAAATATTTTTGTATTTCACAAATAAATATGTGGTTCCAAATATTATTTGAAAAGCACAATCTCACCCGCCCTCTAGTTTATTTGTGGAATTGGCTGAATTTATTTGTAGATTGAGCCATGTGCATTTGTAGATGACTCCATGTGCAATGATGTGATATTTCCTGCATTTATTCGTGGATCATGTCAACTCATGCAGTTCAATCAACAAGTGTGGGTTTTTTTTCCCCGTGGGTCTGCTTGCATCAATTAGATAGCAAGACTTCATGTGCAGCAATGTTAAACAAAACTATGAATTCTGTTTTGATGACCACTGTCATTGCGATTGTTGCCATGAGCTGTGTCTCAAAACTCTGATTTTACATTCAAAAGTATTTATTAATATAATAATATAGTAGATTTGAAGGCTACATGAGAGAAACCTGTTAGTGTTAGTGTCACGATGGTCTAGAATAGTATATCCATTCATCCATCTTCTACCGCTTACTCCTTTCAGTGTCACGGGAAATCTGGAGCGTATCCCAGGGAGCATGGGGCACAATGACAGGGTGCCAGTCCATCACAGGGAACAATCACATACATACTCACACACCCATTCATACACTACAGACACTTTAGACACACCTATCAGCCTACCATGCATGTGTTTGGACTGGGGGAGGAAATCGGAGTACCCGGAGGAAACCCCTGCAGCATGGGGAGAACATGCAAACTCCGCACATGGAGGGACTCTAACCTCGAACCCTGGAGGTGTGAGGTGAACATGCTAACCACTAAGTCACCGTGCGCCTAGAATAGTACATAATTATGTGATATACCACACTAGTTTGCTCGGCAGAGGTAGTAGAAGAAATGTATCCATTTTTGGCTGAATTCCTATGCTAGTGCTGTGTGCCAGTATAGTGAAAAAGATTAAAGTAACATTTCAAAATATTCACACACTAATAGTCTTAATATTTAGAGCAAAATAAATTAATTAAACAAAAGAGAAGATTGTGATTTTTCACAACCCTATTTGTAAACCAAGCAGCCACGTGTGGAGTCATGACCCCTACTTTGGGAACCCTGGTGTTCAATTATATCTATGCAGAACCTTCATATGTTTAAGCTAAAATACAATAAAGGAAAAAAAATTACTGTATAAATGTTATCCATATTCATATACAGTATATTTCACTTATTATTATGAAGGGTGCCAATAATTATTGAGTTAAACTCTATATGCACTGGCACCTGAAGAATGACACCAAAGCATGCAATGAGGAAATTGCCTACAGAGATTTACTGCCAGGCTGTGAATCTTCTTTATATGTTTTCTATATGGATGGAAATTGCATGCCTTGCATGTGAATAAAGGCTATGGAGTATGAGGCATAATGGCAAAATATTTAAAAGGAGAAAACATTCTTCATTAGTAGGACAGCTTTTTGAAACCACAGCAAGAATTCAATGTTCTCTATGCCTATATATTCTCAGGCCTCCATCTTGATTCTCTTAATCTTTAGACAGCAGGAGATGCAAGCCATACCACACTGATTCTACCTAACATATGATGTTGATTCTACCTAACATATGATTTGAGTCATTCCATCTCAAGTCCAATGCAGGTTGCTCGACCATTTTTAATGTGATTACCTCTATAAATTGTCATTGCAAAATCACCATTTTATTTTTTTATTTTTTTTATTATGCTTATTATTACTATTACTATTATTATTATTATTATTATTATTATTATTATTACTATTATTATTATTATTATTATTATTGTTTTACTTGTTTTAACTACACAGGCCATCAAATTTTGGTTATACAGCTGTTTAAAGAAACCTCAATATCTCGGCTCAGGATAGTCCAAGCTCCTTGAAACATGAATTTCTAGTGCGCATTAGAAGGTACAAGCTTGTTCAGGTGTGTTTGCTTAGGGTTGGAGCTAAACTCTGCAGGACAGTGAACCTTTTTTGGATTTTATCCAAATATGAAATTTTAGTGTTCAGTTGGGTGTTTTACAAATAAACACTGTAATTCCATATTTGGATCAAATCTATTCACTCATACCAACTGTACACCTGTACCAACATGATAGATCAGGGTTATTCAAATCTGGCCCTCAAGGTCCACTGTCCTGAAGAGTTTAGTTACAACCCTAATCAAACACACCTAAACAAACTAACCAAGGTCTTCAGGATCACTAGAAAATTACAGGCAGGCCAGTCTTTTAGGTTGGAGCTAAATTCTGCAAATTTGAAGTACCCTGTGAGAGAGCATGGTTTACTATAGCCAATTTCAAATGTAGTAACATTTTAAACCTATTAGAATTATGTAATCATAACATAATTACAATTATAATGCTGTTCATTTTTTTTATTTTGGTATGGTTATTTTATATATCTATTATTGTATTATATATATTATTAAATATTCATTTCTCAAAATGCATGAATAAAACAGGCTTTCCCTGAGATTTCTACAAGCCCTAGCTCTGTAATGAGAAAATAGAACTATAAAGGACTTATGGTCGTCCACCAGAGATACTCAAGCTGAAAGTGAAATTTTTCAAAAATTGCATTGTCTCACCCCAATAAAAAATAAGAGAAGTCTCAAATCTGAAATGCTTTGCATGCACACTATACTTACCTCGGAATCCCCTAAAAAATGAAGACTGAGACTCGAACCCTTCGCATTATAAATTGTGTCACAGGGCACCCGGCACGGAGGCCGAGCTCGCGATTCCCCATCCGGCATCCCCGCCGCGGATTCAGTGCGCTTCCAGCAGCGGATTATGGAGGAAATGCCGGACCAATACTC
>JAOUWY010000049.1:3478527-3490592 GCA_025728095.1 Prietella phreatophila | reverse complement strand
AATAAACCTACCATTAAAATTATAGACTGATCATTTCTTTGTCAGTGGGCAAACGTACAAAATCAGCAGGGGATCAACTACTTTTTTCCCTCACTGTAAATGTATAAAATAAATGATTTTGTTATTGTTCCATTGCAATACTTGGTAATTCAGCAGTCTTGGTGTCTGAAGCTACTGCCATCCACACCCCAATAATAAACCCTTTTAAATGTACCTTAAATCCTTTCCTCGTGCGATCTTAATGTAAACTCAAGATGCATGTGCATGTGTTGAGATAAACAGTTCAGATTTCCTGCTGCCACTTTGGTAACAGCATGTTATTTTGTGCCCTTTGAAATTAGACCTCTGCTTTATGATATTTTAAATTACGACACCTGGAAGCAATATAAATATTCTTGTTTTATTTTGAAAGGACACACAGTGATATCTCAAATCAGCCTAACCTTTTCACAGAGTCCCTGCATAAATAGTTGGCTTTATTAGTCATACCTAGAATTATATTCATTTCAACAGCAGGGTCACTGCAGGTCTCCAGCAATGCAATTTTCACTCTTTCTGGAGCACCTAAATGTCTCCCACCAGGTATCTGAGCAGTCCATTCATCAGAGGTGTGGGTTTTTTGGGGGTTTTTTTTTACGTTCACTGGAGTGGAATGTTCATGAACCGACGGTTAAAGTCAGTGGTGTATCTGACAATGAACCACATCTCGGTGCATGATGACACCTTATTTTAGCATAGGAAGAGTACAAAGAGATGTGAGGGTGGGAAGCAAGCTAAATGGCAGAGAGATCAAAGAGATATTTGAGGGTAAAAATTGAGAGGAACATAAAAGTAAAGTAGTGTGAGAATAACAATGGAATGACAACAATGAATGTATGTGTGTGTCAGGGGTGTTACACCTGCCAAAATATGTGGCATACATTGTTGTTTTGAAAGTGTTCTTCAGAGGTTCTTTGATGGTTCATTGGATAATTAAAAGGTTCTTAGCTTTCAAAACAGTGTTACACTTGGAACGCTTTATGATAGGGTAATATATTGAGACTTTCACTTCAGGCTAAGGCTGTCCTGTGAACACATCCTGTATGAGCTGTGGATCACTCCAGCTCCTTCATAGTTGGCCTCTGGATTGCTTTTCTGACTAATGTCCTCCTTACCCAGTCACTCACTTTTGATAAACGGCTTCCTCTAGGCATGGTTGTGCCATATTCTTTCCGCATTTTAATAATGGATTTTTTTAGTTACTGTTTTTTTTGTACAAAGCATTGCAAACAAAATGGAACCCCCCCCACATCCCTTTAATAGTATGGGCCAATTTGGTGTAGACCCATGATATATAATCGCAATTAAGTCCACTTCAGTTCCAAGTTGTATCAGCATAAAATGTGGAAAAGTACAAATTTGTGGTGGTGGGGGTGGGAGGGATTGGAATACATCTCCAAGGCACTGTATACGGATGGAATGACAAAAATGGATTTCAGCCAGGCTTGTTGTTCACAGAGACCTGTAGGTGCTTTGATTTGAAAATTCGGTGTAGAAGAGTGAACATCAAAGCCCTTCCTCCTACTACTGCCACCCTCAAATAGCCATCAGCTTTGTGGGAAGATAAGGTGCTCTACAGTGCTCGTTCTCTCCGACAGGACAGGCACTGGAAAGACAATAGGGGATATGTATATCAAAAAGAAAAAGAGTAGAGATGCAGATAAAAGCACTATACACTGAGTTTCTATCACACACTGATGTGTGTGTCTTCTCAGGCTGATGAAGCCTGTTTTTAAGGCCTGTCAGCTCCACTCTGGTGAGAGAAGTGTGTTCTAAGGATCATGTCACAAAAATGAACCACACATTGTTGCCAAGTGGGATTTTACAAGCAAAAATGACAAATTACAAACCAGTGAAAGAAACGCAGCTGGGTGCCACAGCATCCTCAACAAACAATTGCATTTTTTTAAGCCAACAGGCAAAGCTATAGCAGGCAGCGCTGTCTCATTGGAGAAATCCAAAATAAGCCAAAGCAGTTGCATGTCCCACCAGCAACCTGGCACATTGTATAATTTGCAGACAGAGGTAAAACATGAAACACAGCGCCAAATGCCTGAGTGTCCTCAGGCTGTGATGTTCGTGTAGCACGGCTTGGCTCGCCTCCATTTGCTTGGGTGCTAGTGTATGGAGAGCAGAGCGGTCACCCTCGCAGCTGTTGTTGCTGCACTTGGCTACGGACATTTATGTGCAAAAACAACACAAGGATACAAAGGTTTACCAGCCTGCGTATCTTTCTCACTGACCCACTGTGCGGATTCAGATGACCTCCCACTAAAAAAGGCCTAATGTCAACAAATGGAGCAGCACTCGTTTACATAGTCAACACTATGAAGGAGGCAATGCATTTTTGAGAGCAAGCCTGGTGCTAGCTGCTGCATTCCAAAGAAACTTTTTTGCACCGTCAAGGTTTGCAGAAGAAAATTCTGCAATGAATTTTTAATAAGGCAATTAGTATTTGAATTATTAAAGCTTTCACAGACACAAAACATCAACTGTTCATAGCCTTACATTCATTAATTCCTTACATTTATTTATTTGGGAGTGGCACAGTGGGTACCGTTGCCACCTCACAGCTCTAGGCTCGCTGGTTTGATCCTCAGCTCAGGTTCCTCTCTATGCAGATTTTCACGTGTTCTTGTGTCCATGTGGGTTTCTTCTGGGTCCTCCAGTTTCCTACCACCTCCCAAAATCATGCCAGCAGGTGGATTGGCGACACTAAATTGTCCCCTGTATATGAATGTGCGCGCATAGTGCCCTGCACTGGACTGGCATCCCTGGATCGAGTATTCCTGCTTCACACTTCCCAGCATAGGCTTCAGATACATCATGACATTGACCTGGATAAACTGAAGATGAATGAATGAATGTATGTTTAATTGTTTTTTAAGATTTCCCAAATGTTTGAATTATTTAGCATCATGGTTTTAGACTAGGATTAAAATCACAGCTGTGCGTCTGTCCTTAGCTTTGCATCTGTAGATGACCAAGTCAATGGAGAGGCTTTGCTATCAGAAGCTCAGCCAGGTCTCTCTCTCGCTTTTTTTTTTAGAGCACTGGAGGGCTTGCCTAGTTTATCACAACTCATTTTTCAGACCAGTGTATCCTCTACAGAGACTCCCTTTCCTTAGGACAAGCTAAAGCATTATCACTACAGGTATAGGTGTACCCATCTCAATCCATTGCAGACACTCATACCCGTTACAGTGTCCGAGGATACGTCAAACGTCTTATTTTTAGTTTGCTGGCTCGTGCCTGAACATTTCTGTAATGAGGTGACACATCTGGTTATCTTCTTCCTTTGATCAGAAGAATATGAATTATTTGACAGTCTGATTCAGCAAACTTTTGGAGGTATTCTCATTCGCCAATTGTTCACCATGAAATAAAGCATACAGAAATACAAAGAGAGGATGAGGGGAACAGTGTGTCTTTCACAGGACCCTTGAGTGTAGTTGTTACATGTCATGTGGCTCTGAGCAATGGAGTGAATGAAGGAAAGGTAGTCTGTACCGGCATTGGCTGGCACACGTCTACCTTGCCTTAGGGAATTTCCAGCCAGGGTCTACCTCTGATGCACACGTCAATCGCGGTCCATAAAAGCCCATATTAATTGCAAGTACTATAGATAGTGACATCCCATAGAGAAGCAGGGACAAAGTGAAGGCAAGAAAAGAAAAAAGAAGGCGGCAGCTCATAATCCGGTTGTGGGCGATGATACTTATGTAACCATAAATATTAATAATTTAAAGCAAACTATGGAACCGAAGCAACATTTTAATACTGCTACCTAGTCTGAAATTAAACTACATGTTCCTTTTCAACTGATCAACTGAGTATATGCATATTTATCACTAATACATCCTAAACAATTGTCTCATATAACAGCATAAATGATTAGCATGGCTAGAGATGACACTCCAACTCTAACGCTTTCCCAAGTTTCCTGGCTTAAAATATTTAACTCCCAACTCCGTGACTAGCCGGTAAAAACTGCGACAATACAAAAAGACCTGCATATTTTATAGCATAGAAGCCAAGCCATTCCTACCAAAGTCAACCCATCCTTATAATAACAATTAAAAAATATCTCACTTTAAACAGCGTTTGTGCTTATTTAAATTAAGCCGGCACACTTCCGAAGTAAATTAGGGAATAACACGGAACAGTAACACGATAGATTAGAATACCGTGCAAATTAGAGGAACAGAGAATAGATCAAACTCTGAGTGACTGTCGATATCAACAGATAAGCAAAAGAAAGAACAGATTCTAAAATAGTTTTTTTTATTCATGTTGACATTAATCAACAACTACATATTGCAGTGTAAAGAAGTTACATGAATACATTTGACCTTTGTGTGTGTGTTTGTGTGTGCACGAGCATGTGTGTGTGCCAGCGTGTGTGTGCGCGCGAGTGTGTGTGAGTGAGTGGGTGGGTTGTTGTGTATTGGCGCCAGCATGTTTCCTGCCATGCCTGAAATCTGAATTTGTCTGAGGTGCACATCATATGAAACCTTTGTGGGTGGTCTGCTCCACATTGGAAAAACTATAGGAAATGTGTGCTGATCTGTTTTGCTGTGGTAAAATATTCCTATTCGGCTATTCAGAATGTGTAGACTAGACAGGACCATTGACTTAATGCTCATGTTGTTGCCTTTTCTCCCAATTATGCTGGGGTAAACTGGGTTAGATCCGATTCAGCGTCAGGGATCCTCTCAGCGTCCAAGAGATGTAAAATTCTAAAGTGCATGGCAAAAGGAAAAGCAAAGAGCAGAGGCCAATTTGCTGACAGATCATTCATCTTCATGCGTGGAGGGTCCAAAGAATTCATACATTTCACACATGCACTGATGCTACCTCAGAAATTTCAGAACCAGAGAAGGAAGGAGGATGTTCAAACTGCACCTGTCCTACTTTAGCTTGACTGATGAACTCGAAATGTCCTGAATCTGTCCACTGGTGGGTGAGGAGGGCAGCGGTAAACATGAGCAAGTCCCTTGGCTGGCACCGAGTGCGTGCCACTAAACAGTGATGTATACGCAACATCATCCCTGGACGCTGGGCCGGGCTCAGCAGGTGCACCGAGACACCAACATAAACCCACACATGGACACACATGCAATGGTTAAATGTACAGATTTAACATATTTATGTAACAACAATATGCTCTTTGAGTCATCTCAGCATAAAGACATAAATAACGTTTTTAAATCTATTTTATAATCTGTTCTTTTATTGATTTCTTGACATAACTGTCCACAATCATCATGCACAGCAAAGGAGTTGTTTGATTTAGTATGATTTCTAATGTTGTTAAACATTCTAGTAGTGTTTAATCATATTCCCTCATTTACATTTGAAACCTACTTGATTACATTTTAGCACTCACATTTACTAATCACTAAAAATCAGACTGACTAAAAGCTAATAAAATCAGTGCCTGATAGACAAGTTACAAGTATACTCCATTTGTACCTCAAAAAAAAAGGTCAAATCTCAATCCCTTAAGGGTTCTTTAGCTGTCAGTCTTTAGGACTGTTCAAAGGTTTTATGTCAAATCCTATATCAAAGGCTGTTTCTGAATTCTAAGAATGCAAAGACCGGTCTTGCCAGGCTACCTTGGAAGAACGATCTCTGACGGACATGAGGACATACTGTAGAAACCTCTTTTTGAGAACTGAGATGTGCAACGATCTTCCTGTTGCACAATTGACCATCCCAGTGCATTTCTAGTAATGGGACAGGACCGTCGTCATTTCAGTGCTTCCTGTGCAATACGTTTAAGCTGTTTAATAGATTTACTGAAAAATATCTGACTAAACAAAAGTTCATTAAGCATGTTTTAATGTAGTAAGCTCACTGTTGGCAACTGCAACATCACGTTAACTAAAAACTAAGCTAACGTGTTTTACCGTTATCTCAGGATGGAAGCTAACGTCGAATCATTAAAATACTTCTGAGGGATAAACTTTACTTTTCATCAACCCCATATATATCTCAATGTAAATCAGATCACAAAATCATTCTTTTTAGATGCATATTTAGATTACGGTCATTAAAAAGGATGTTAAAACTCAGTTATGGGTCAGGCTTTCGTCATCCATCATTGTTTTGCCGCAATGACTTCTGGGACTTCCAAGCAGGTTCGGTGTGCTCAAATCTGCATCCGACGCATCCTCGAAATCAAGAACACATCCGGATAATTTTATCCCGTTTACTTGTGTTCTTGAGTATTGGAATTGAACTCTGGCGGTGGGTGATGACGTAGAACGAGTGCACAAGGACACAAGAACGCATATCGAGAACCGGCTAACGTTAAAAACCCTTTGAAACTATGATGCCAACAGTTCACCCGTGCCTACCCAATCAGCTTATGGGTTATACTAAATGTGAATAATGACACTGATGCAATACATCTGCTTTAAAAGATACACCGTCCAAACACTATCCAAATTCGTCAGTGTGCTGCAGAGGCCTTGCATTTCAAACACGTCTATAAAGGTCCACTGTTTCAGATACTTTTGAATTAAGTCAAGACAAATGTAACAGTGCTATACAGTTCTCCCAAGAACATTTTGCCACCCTGTTGCTGTATTTAAGCTGCTAAATTGAATAAAAATTGTTTAATATACCATGTACAGCAAAGCCTACTAGCATATTAATCATTTTAGCTTCTCCTTAAAAGTTCTATATGTGATGCACTACATTGATAATATATGGGATTACACACCCACATACTGCTGCCTTATACATATAATGCGTTACATTTTCGTTTGACATTACTGGGGAAAAGAACTGGCTGACTGTGAGTCACTGGTAGATGTGTTTCAGAATGTAGCAGCTCTGAACTGACCCTGACAGGAAAAAAAGAAGTCTAAGAGAGCTGTGATCCCTGTCACATCCCTCTGTGCCTCAAACCTGTCTCTTTCTTTCTTTATTTCTCTCTCTCTCTCTCTCTCTCTCTCACACACACATCTCTTCTCCTATCATACTCATGCTGCAATCTGTAGTCCAGAGGATAATGGAGCTCTAATTAATTTCTAAATTCAGCCTATTCTCAAAGACGAACAGCGCTCAAATCTCTCTTTTGATGAATATGCTGATTGCAGCGGTATTCAATTAAGATGTTCCAAAAAAACCATCAATGCATTCTAGTCAGTAAATCATCACATAAGTACTGCAGATCAGCTTTGTTCCAGATTCCTCCCCCACCCCTTATGTCAGTCAGACCTAATGAGTTCTTCATTTGTTTGATGCTACAAATACCCTGGTGTACTCAAAGAGTTAAGAACAATCTAATTACTTCCTGCAGTTGTTGTTATGTACAGTATAAAACAGGAAATAACACACAGTCTTAATGGACCCAATCGAAAGCGATTGTGCAGATTTTCAGGTACAGCAATAGTGTAAGTAAAAGGAATCTCTGACACAAGGGGCCTTTCAGTGCACTGTATAAAATGGACTTCACTCCAGCCAACCTGAACAGGGAAAGACAACTACATTTATCTCAATCAACGTAAAGACCGGCCTCTATGGATGGCAAGCTTTCAACACTCCGATAGTGTAGCCGTTTCTAGCCTTCTCTTCTAACTTAACAAATCCACTACAACACAGACTGTTCAAAATATAAATTGGTACAGATTGAGAAAGTGTGTATCTTTGTGACAACTGCCTTGTAAATGACAGGGCTCACAACATTCTGGCAAACAGGACAATACGGAGGGAGCGGCACGTATGTTCGACAAATGACTGCCAGTTTGAATTGCAAATTTGGAGCCGCACATTCTTAACAAGCCTCGGAATATTACATGGCAAAAGAAATCAAACTGTCTTCTAAATACTCGGGACAAAATAATGTAGGAATAATAAAAGAATTCGTTTGACAATTGAAAGTGCCACAGACTAATTCACGATGCTGTTTAATCATCAGGGTAAGCGGTGGTGTAAGCAGGTCACAGCTCGCTGTACAGTTAAGTAAAAATGGAAGCGGGGACGTTGAGTGTGACTGTCAAATTGGCGCAGCATCATGGGTCTGAGATCTCAGCTTGATCATGGCTGTGGGGTTTAAACCTGCATCCAGCACAGGCATTCACTCATGTCTCAGGTTGTTTGCAGCATCACTGGGCACTGATTCTGTGTCACTACTGGCAAATAAGAGACAGGAGGGTTCATTTGGGCTAAAAGCAAATTAAGTCAGGGTTATGATTATTAAGATTGAAATGAAGTGAACAGAGTTCCCTCACTGCAGTGTGGTGTTTGAGCTGCTCTTATTTCAGATGAGTTCATCTTGATCTCAACAATTTTCTAAAAAGCAACTGCTGAAAGTTACTAAGTGCCATAGTTTTTGTTTGCTGCCCGGCGGTCTGTCCTATTTAGGGTGCATTTCTGCCTTGTGCACAGAGCTCTCAGGATAATATACGGATCCTCAATGATCCTGACCAGGGTAAAACACTTATTGAACACGAGTGAATAAATGAATGAATGGGGTGTTTTTTTTCGTGCTTTTTCTGAATGCAAACATTTAAAAAAAATTCTCTCAAATATGAAATGATACCCATGAAAGAAGGAAGTATGTAGAGCACGTGTCAAAATCTAGCCTAATCTAGCACAAATTTTCAAAACCAAATATTTTACCAGCCTGTAGTACCCACTATTCAAGATTTTCAGACCATCTAGACCGTTAACATACTCAGCACCCACGTTCTGTACATGTATCGCCTGCAGAGGCTTGCAACTCACAAGGCTGAAAAGCCAACTAAAATCAAGGCCTATAGTGCTGTGAAAAAGTATTTTTTATCCTGATTTCTTCTGTTTTTGTTTATATCTTATACTACGTAGTTTTAAATCGTCAAACGAAATACAACATAAATCAAAGGCAACCTGAGTAAACACACAATACAGTTATTATTATTTTTTAATTGAAGCAAAAACAGTTGTCCAACATCTATCACCAAAGTGAAAAAGTAATTGCCCCCTTAAAGTTAAAATCTGTTTGTGCCAACTTTAGCAGCAATAACTGCAACCAAACACTTCCAATATCTGGAGATCAGTCTTTCACTTACGTCTAGGACTAGGATTCTCTCCTACACTTTGGATCATTGTCTTGCTGCATAATCCAGTTGCGCTTGAGTTTCAACTTACAGACTGAAGACCAGAGACTCTCCTTTAGGATTTTCTGGTAGAGAGTAGAAGTAATGTTTTCTTCAATTATTGCAAGTTGCCCAGGCCCTGAAGCAACAAAGCATCCCCACACCATCACACTTCCACCACCATGCTTGACCCTAGGTATGATGTTCTTTTTGTGCAATTCTGTGCTTGCTTTACGCCACTTTCGACTCAATCCACAGAGTATTCTCCAAAAAGGTTAGCAGTGTTTTTCACCTCACCACGCTTGCCATTTTTGTCCAGTGTCTGACTGATTTTGATGCAAGAATCCCATCCAGCTGAACCCCAATATGAATGCAGCTTCATAGATTTGAGGAATTAGTAACTATGGGGGCAAATAGATTTTCCACAGGCCCAGTTGGTATTGGATAAATGTTTTGCTTCAATAAATAACATTATCATTTAGAAACAGTATTTTGTGTTTACTCACGTTGCCTTTGAAACAATTTATTATGAGATACATTGCCCTGTGAAAAAAGCCTTCAAAAAGGCTGTGAAAAATGGTCTGTTCATAACATTTTATAACATTGATTCATAACATTTCCAGTTGACTGGAACGTCTTGATTATTGCCCTCATGGTGGAAAAGGGCATTTTCAATACTTGTGCTACTTTCTTATAGCCACTTCCCATTTTGTGAAGCTCAACAGCCTTTTGCCCTACATCACAGATATATTCCTTGGTCTTACCCATTGTTATGAATGACTAAGGGAATTTGACCTAAGCCACCAGAAAGTCATAGTGTACTAAAAAACTGTAAAATATCAATGGGAATATACTTAAATTATATTTATCTTATATGAATTCATAGGGGTGCACACCTATATTTAACAGATTTTTTTTCCATAAACCTGTGTTTTATTTGCAATTGTTTGATATCCATGAGAGCATTTTTGTGAATTTTTTTTGAAAAAGGTTAAACAATAAAGATAATTTTCACAGCCTTCTTTGCTCATATTTACCAAAGGTGCCAATATTAGTGGAGGACACTGTATACACAAAAACAGAAGAAAACAGGATAGGACAAATACTTTTTCACAGCACTGTACTGTATCTGCTGCATTTAAATGCAAGTCAGACCAGTATCTACAAATTATTCAGAAAATGCTCAGTGTTGGCCTTTAGTGTGATTCAGTCACTGACTACAAATCCCGATATGTATCGCCCAGTGTAGAGACACAGAAATAATTTGGACGGGAAAATGTCGATGGAGACGAGAGATATGGGAGACTATGAACATGCTCTTAGCCCATGTGAGCTCTTCTTAAATAGTTTCTATTACCCCCTTCTTATCCCAATAGATGTCCTATGGACCATTTTCACAACAACCGTGAAGTGATATGTTGTGATGATGAACAGTAGAATTTCGGTTGCCACATTGAACATTGTATGTTACTGCAATGAATGGGATGCCGTGAATCCAAACTAATCACAGTATATTCAGGATTAAGGTAAGCAATAAATATCTACATTTTTCATACTTTTTACACAGCTACCTCATTTGTTTTAGTCATTCATTGTTGTAGATAATGAACACCGCACTAACAAACTAGCTAGCTATCATTCACAATAATCAGGGTGTGATAAAAATTGTCATTTGATAGAATTTATAACATTTACACTATATGGCCAAAAATGTTTGCATAGCTGATCGAGCACACCCATGTGAGCCTTCCCCAAAATATTGAAAGCACACAGTTGTCAAGAATGCTTTTGTATGCTGCAAGAACTCCTTTTACTGGAACAAACTGGCCCAGACATATTCCAACATGACATTTACGGCATTTGGCAGACGGCCTTATACAGAGCAGCTTACATTCATCTCATTTATACAACAGCAGTTGAGAAGTAAAGGCCCAGCAGTGGCAGCTTGGTGGTACTGGGATTTAAACTCACAACCTTCCATGAAGACTTGGTGTGCCAAGGCTGAAGTGGAAAAACTTGAGTGTCCTGCACAGAGCCCTATCCTCAACCCGACCGAAAATCTTTGGATGAATTTCAAATGCCAAATGAGTGCCACCCCAGACATCACTTTACCTCAGTAATGCTTTCTAGCTTAATGAGCAAAGTCAAGGTAAAAACCTAGCGGAAAGCCTTCCCAGAAGAGTGCAGGCTGTTATAGTAGTAAAAGCGGTATCAACTTTGGAATGGAATGTTCAACAAGCACATATGGGAGTGATGGACGAGTGTCCACATACTTTTCGCGTTGTAATGTACAAATGTTCACCTATCTGGAGGAGGAACAGCTGCATAGTCATGGATCTATACACCACTATCTTTTCTGAGGTTGTCTAAAACATTTCACTGGATAACAGATGTTTTATCTGTCCAGTGAAATTCAGAAGTCAGATTTTTTAAAATGCTGGCTACATACACTTGTGCTGCTCATCCTTATCCTAGTAAAGCCATTTCTCTCTCAAAAGCATATCGGTGGGAAATGAGTGGAAGTCAAGGATGTTTGCTTGAATTATATGTGCATTTAGGGATGCTGCAATGATTGCGAGATGTATTTCCTGCCTGAAGTTCTGAAGTGCTTCTACTTAGGCTTCCACATTCATAAATAGGGAAGTGTGAAAAGGGTTGACTGGTGTTAACTGATAGAATAGTTAATGTTAAAAATGAATAGCCTTACATTATGGCCCTTCAGAGGCTCACAAAAATGCTGATGTGACGTGGGCAGACTTATAGGGAAAACCAAACAGAGACTGAATTTAAAAAAAAAAAAAAAAAAAAAAAACAGCTGTAGCATTTTTCATGATAAGAAGTATATTTAAATACAAGCAATATTTAAAGCGAGGTCCCCCGAAGGGGGGAAGGTCCTTCCCAGTGGAGATACGATATGTATGGTGTGGCGTCAAATTG
>JAOUWY010000049.1:3458496-3469191 GCA_025728095.1 Prietella phreatophila | reverse complement strand
CATACACACACACACACATACACACACACACACAGAGAGAGAGAGAGAGAGATACAGATTAAGCTTGGCAGACATTAATTGGATCGGCTGAGCAAAAAAGACAAGATGTAGTGGTCTCGAAAAAGCAGGCAAGAATCCAGAAGCTTCAGTGAGGAAGTAACGGTGTCTAGCTCTCTGAGCCATGGTTGTATGCCATGCTTTGTATGAAGCACCACATGGTTGTGGGAAGAACTCGCATGGCTGCCTGCGAGACAAGGTACAAGCTTGGCCCTGGAAGTTAAAGCACACGACGCATCTTTGGAGCAGGACTGATAAACAGTTTACACACACGTCCACATTATGATCATGGTGCATCGGCACAGGTGAATTCCTTAAACCCACTAAACAAACCCAAAAAGACAGTTTGTCTGAAATGTGCCTTGATTACACAATTCTTACTTTGGACTTTTTCTTGTGCCATACTGGCTCAAGTGAGGAGCAGAGTAAAGTCCAGCACCACGCTCTGACAGCTTGATATAACTATAATATGGCTATGACTAAAAGCATAATAAAACTGGCCTACATTCTTTGCAAATATTATGCTTTTACAACCTCGATTCAGCATGCTATGGCTTCACTAAACCATGTGCACAATAAGAATAAAAATGCTAAATACCAGGACGATAAAGTGCTATTTTATAAACTACATGTAAATGTATACACTACATGCATATATTACAACTAAAACTACTGAGGCAGCAATGTATTGGCAATACAGTCGTGTCCAGAAGTACTTGGACAGTGGCATTGTTGTCATTTTTGTAATTTTGCCTTTGTAACCCTCAACAATGGATTTTAAATGAAGCAATCAAGATGTGATCGAGGCATAGACGTTCAGCTTTGATTCAAGAGGTTTAACAAAAATACATTGGATTTACTCATTTAGCAATTACTTCCATTTTTTGCGGTTTCCCTAAATTTTCATAGTTTTAAAATGTAATATTAGTTTACAGCAACACACATCTTCATATTAAGTCTGTTGTTCATTTCTTTCGAACTTTTCTGCACTTTCGTGTCCATGGCTTCACAAAATAACAATGTCATTTCCAACACAGTCAATAATTATACCCTATTAAAGTTCAGGCTGGTTGTGGCCACATGCTCTTTCAACATGGCTCAGTCCTAAGCTATGAGTAATTAAGGCCATTGGCAGACATCTTGAACAGCTTTATATAAAAACTGGGCACAACTTTATATTCCCCCTCATATTTAAGTATGGGTTGCTTGTGCTATGCATAATCACAGCCCGTGTCAGCGCCAAGTGCAGATCACTATTTATGACCATCATCAATCCCCTCAAAACCCATTGTATCAACTATACCCAGTACTGCTAAACACTTGTCAAGCTTTTCTAGAGCTTTTTAAGGATAAATTCAGCAATATCCACAAACATCTCCCCTCTGCTACCCTTTACGGTCTTATGGCAATTTGTTCACCAACTTCTGTGCTGTAGATTCCATGTCTGTCTCAGAACTCTGTACTAAATCTATCTCTTCATTCTGTGAGCTCGACTCTGTTCCTACCTTCACTCTTAAAGCTTATGCTTCTGTCAGCTCTACTCCTGCTGCTCGATTGATAAGTGTACGGCTGCTGTTACACCTATCGTGAAGAAACCTGGGCTTGGCACAACTTCTCTTGCCAATTGTGAGTGATGGAAAAAAGTGCTCCTACTGACTGTTGATGTTGGTCCACTGAATATTCTTCTTCTCCTTGATCTCACTGCGGCTTTTTATACTGTAAACAGCTTTTCTCTTGAACACAGTTCATTACTTCAAATAAATCATCTACCTCACCTGTCAATCAAGGGGTGCCTCAAGGCTCAGTTCTCAGTCCTCTCCTCTTTATCATACACAGAACGAATTACAAGCGTTCGTTGTTCTGCTGATGACATGTACTGTAAATGCAAATTCAACCACATACCTCAACTTTATGTTCCCCCATTCATTCCAGCAATATGGGTTTGCATGCAAGTCTGCCTGCTGACATTAATGGTGTATAATAAACCTGCACAGGTTGTCAGGAATCTTGATGCTCTTCTTGAGTCCACTTTCACTTGAGCATCACAATTCATTTCTCACTAAATCTCTTCTTTCTTAAATATCAGAGATGCTAAGCATTTGCTCATTAGCTCTTGTATTGATTATTGTAATGCACTTGTTTATTGGTATATCAGCAACAACTCTGAACAAACTTGAATACGTTCAATAGCTTGAGTACCAACACACACCAGGCGATTCGCTCATATTACACCCGTGCTGTATCAGTTACATTGGCTACCCTTATCTTCCAGTATTCAACGCAATCTACTTTTTATTACTTTCAAAGCCCTTCACAGTCTTCCTCCTGCCTATCTTTCCTTTGCATCCCATCTTGCTCCATCAAGTCCTCTGGCAGCAGACTGCAGTTTCCCACACCAGGCTTTCATTAGTGGATGGAAGGTCATTTACTGCCATGGCTTACCCTAATCGCTCTGTGACTGCACTTCTATTACTTCTTTCAAATCTCCGATGAAATCATTTCTCCTCTTTTTCTCTGACATAAGCTATTTTGTAAGATACTTTGTGTTAGATACTTTGGAAAGCAACCCTGAGTAGAAGAAAGGTGCTATGTAAACTTAAAACATGAATAATTAAACCATCCATGACAAAGCACACACTTTTGCCCATGTATTCTCTCTAGCACATCACCTCTCCTGCACTACCAGTCCTGTTAATCCAAAAAATGTCCACTTTACCCCAGTACCCTATGAGATGCTTCACACAGAGACAATTACACGCCTAAAGGTTCACAACAGAGTCACAGCAAACAATTACAAAGACCCATTTGCTCTTGGGAGCAGTAATATTCACCGTTCCACATGTGAATACGAACATGCAGATCGGCACAGCTGGAGGAGAGAGAAGATGCCAGAGACCAGCCAGGTGGCCTTAGCACAGGTCTCTGCCTCTGCACCAGTCTGATGCATGAAATCATATAAAATTGTGAATCAAGAGCTGCAAGGTAGACTGTGAAATGTATACCTCTAATTGAAATTCTGTACAGTTTTGATACAGAATAAAATGCTTAAACAGCGCTCCAAGCATAATCTCTGTGAGTGCAAAAGATCAGATAGACTTCAGCTTCAGTCTCTAAGACATGCTCAGTGCCCACGGTAAGCAATGAAAAGTACATAAAAAAAAAAAAAATACTTGAGACAGTGAGGCAGGTCCACACAAAGTATGATGAAAAGATTCTCAGCTAGATGGACAAAACACTGAATAGCCGTACATGTCCACTGATATGCCATCAACAGGTTTCTTGAAGCAACAAAGGTGATCACTGATCGATTTTTTCCCACCACCTTCATCTAGTATAGATTGAACTGTTGAGCCCACAATCAGAATGGTTCGTTTTGACTGGACGGGGCGTTGCATGTAAGATAAATATTCAAACATTTAATGATCTGCCATTTATGGCATAAGATTTATGGCTAGGAGGGGAGCTTTGTGAAAAATGTAAAGTAATGCATAAAAAAATTCATACCTGTGCCATGAAGTGAGGACTGATAAAGTAAATGGGCTCTTAAGCATTTATCATTTTAAATAGAGGTCCACAGGTTTAAGCCACCAAACAGCAAAAATATATATAACCACAAGCAGGGAAGAAGGGAAGCAGCAGGTGGAGTTTCACCATTTAGGTTTACTAAACATCTCTCAGCATGACCAATTCTACATTTCCTCTTGCTGAGAATCTGTTTCCCTCTCTCACTGACCATTTCGAGATTCCAGCCAAATGCTTTGGCCATTCTTCTTTACAGTTAAGGGAAAGAAATCACTACCTCTAATTAATTTGTGGGTTTGAGGCATTTAACTGTGAAAGGTTTTCTTCATGACAGCCAGAAAGAGCACAAAGTGTCACTGCTCTACCCCACGTCTTTCACTTAAATAACTGCCCTAGCTAGCTAGCTGCCTGAAATAGCAGCCGTTCTGATCATGTCAATGTGAATGGTGTGAGTCAAACTGCTGTGTGTGCGCTGGGCACTGCAGATAATCACACTTGGAATCATGCTTTTTTTTCCTCACAATTTTGCAAAGCCCATCCTGTACTCATTCAAGTATAAAATGTGCTCAGCAAACTCTGTGTGATTCTTCCTATTCTTTGAAATTAGATTTAGTTCTGAGGATATTTATGGCTGTGGGGGCATTTAGCTGTGAAAAGGTTTCTTCATGTCAGCCAGAAAGAGCACAACGTTTCAGTACTTTACCACACATCTTTCACTTCAATAACTGCCCTAGCTAACTAGCTGCATGAAATAGCAGCATTTCCAATCGTGTCCGTGTGAACGGGTGGGTTAAACTGCCATGTGCGCTGGGTAGGTAATCACTACCGCTCATCATACCACTCAGCAGAGTGCTCGTGAATAGACTGCATGGACTGGGTATGTAAATGGTAAATGTGCACTTATATAGCGCTTTTATCCAAAGCGCTTTACATTGTGTCTCATTCACCCATTCACACACACACCAATGGTAGCAGAGCTGCCATGCACTAACTTGCCACTGGGAGCAACTTGGGGTTCAGTGTCTTGCCCAAGGACACTTCGGCATGTGAAGTCACCCAGCACGGGAATCGAACCACCAACCCTACGATTAGTGGACAACCCGCTCTACCAACTGCGCCACAGCCGCCCATACAATGAACAATGTTCACATTTTCTAATCGGTTCTAATCGAGAAAGCAAAGATCATCCAGGTTAATATAATATTCCTTTAAAGAATGGATTCCTCAACATCAACATGAGGTCTTCTAAGTATCCACACTTAGTGCTAGAATTTCAGAGCCAAGTCATGACCAGTTCATGTCTAGGGGGAAATCTTATGAAGTGGAGTGTCATGCTTCACAAGTGACATGGAATATTACATTGATGTGCAAACTGTGGACAAGATGGAAATAGACAAGCTGGCATGAGTGGTTCGGTCTGGAGTCTGGCCATCTGGCCAGAGTTTCTTGACACATCGAGAAGACTTTGCTGTGGCTACTGAATACGAGTGTGGCTGATGCTTACAAATGTGACCAGCCCATTTATTTTACTGCTCTGTGGCTCGAGTGAGGACATGGAACCCTTGCTATCGTTCCTGCTTCAGCTAATTAGCTCAGTAGGAGAGAGGCGGGGTGCTCCAGAAAAAAAAAAAAATAGAGAACTAAGGATAAAGAGGAAAAACAGTGAAAGTCAAAGCAGCCTTAGAAATAGCTGACCTACTTGTAGACACACTTTCTGATGTCTGTGTCCTCAATGAAGTAACCTATATAGCGGTGTAGTCTACATAGTGAGGAGTGCGGAAGTGCAACTTCCCTTCTCTCATGCTTGCTAAGCATGAGAAGTGATGAGGGTGTGGATAGCAGATAAGTTGTGTGAGGGTCTTGTGTGCGTGAGAGAGTTATATGGTTCGATTTTTGCTCCTCGATCCACCTCTGGTTCATCTGAGACAAGCAGATGATCCACATTTTATCCGCCCACTCTACTTCCACATTCCTTCTTGACATCGTAGTGAAAAAAGGCCTTAGCTCACAGATTTAAAAAAAAAAAAAAAACATTTTTATCTATTGTATAACTGTGTACTCCTTATAATATCTCATCTTTCTCTGGCTCTTTTAGAGATGATATGAGAGATAAAAGCCTGATGACTTGGGGAGCCAATTTATGTTGTGTTAACAGTGTGGATTGTAAACCAATTAGAATAAAAGTCATTTGCATTCACATCAGAGGAGCACATTATGCATAATACAAAGCTATAAAGTCGAGAGAGGCTGCAAATATTTGAGGTAAATGAGCGGGGGGTGACATTTGTCTCCATAGGAGCATGTCTAAAAGTGATTCTGAATAAGGGGAATAGAGCAAAAAAATGTAAAATAAATAAATAAACAAAAACAAAAAAACATGATAATATTGCGAGTCCTCCCCACACAATGCCGGAGGTAAAATGTGACAAGAACAAGGGAAGAAAGAAGAAAACTAGTAGAACTTATGGGTTGTAATTATGCACGTCACGTTTTCTAAACTATAGATATGATAACCCCCAAAGACATCACTCGATAGACATCACTCAAACGTTTGTCAGAATTTTTTTTTTGTCAAAACGGAGCACAAATCCTAATATACCTCTTAGAAATATTTTCCTTAGGATTAGATTTGTGCCAAAAGTATTGAACGTACCTTTAAAAAAACAAAAAAAACAAATACATACAATGAGAAACAATAAATAAAAAATAAAAATAAAAAAAACACTGAAAATGAAAACAGTGAACTCTGTGGAAAAAACGCAACACGGTTTTCAAATAAACAGCTTTTTGTTAACAGTTTTCTAAGCTTCATATCGCTATATGAATGCACTGCCAGAGTTTTTAGTTTATGCTTCCAAAGTTTTCATTTACACTCCACAAGTTTACGGTCGCCATTTCTGGCACAAACCTCATGTGTGGGGGTGGGGCTTAACAGGGATTTACTCTCATTAGCTAATGAGATTTGGATCGACAGCTCGAGTGTCCAGCTGAAGAAGAGGATGATGACAACGAGGTTCGGTGCCACTTCTGAGAGCTCATTTCGAAAAAACAGTCGAATGAGTTTACTCAAATCTCAAATATTAATTACAAACTACTACACTGATTAAATAAGTAAGTAATTTCCACTACCACGTACAAACGCTATAACTATACAAAGAACCGTATCCAGAATGCTCTCCAAATCTCACACCGCTGAAGTCTCTAGTCCCTGCTCAGGGAGCTGTCTATCCAAATCTCACTAGCCTATGAGAGCCAACCGCTGATGAGCCCCGCCCACACGACAGGTTTGCGCTGGAATGGCGACCACAAACGTGCGGAGCATAAATGCAAACGTCGACAGCGCATTCATAAACCATGATAACATGAAAGTTACATTCAATTATTTTGGCCCAAATTTAATCCCATAGTTTTCCAGGTGCCTGGTGCTAAACGGCTGAGGAGACACACTGAGGTGCTACACTGATCGCAGGCTACCTGAAAAGAAGTTTCAAAATTTGTCTGATATCCTAATATCTGTCAATTATACAGCTTTGTGCTTCGCCGCATGCTGCATGACGACTTTGCAAAAATGCTTTCTTGAAAGAACATCCTAGAAAACGCTGTGTCAGAGCTTTATGATTTAAATGACTTTGAAGCTGCTTTCTGCTGAGAAAGTGTTCGATTCGGCAGCACTATCTGAACCTAAACATGCACTGCCTGGATTACAGTCATATTGCTGCTCCACCATGGCCAAATAATTAAAAAATAGTTATTTAAATAAAGAAAGAAAGAAAGAAAGGACCTGAATTCAATTTTTTAAAAAAAACAACAGTATTTAGTGTAGTTAAAACTTTAAAGGAACCGTAAAGAGTTCTATTATGCTTGGGTAATGGGTACTCACCTCTGGGGCTGGGGGATCTGTCTGGGTTGTTTTGTCATTTTTTTGGCAAAGGGGTTTCTGTGTAGAACGGGCAGCTTCCTACAAAACATATGCGCACATAATACAATATTACACTAGAGAGCTCCATTAGTGGTCATGTTACAGTTCTGTTCTACATGTAACATCTAATTACTTGTTTAAATTTGGAAATATGAAAAGGCTTGATTTCAAATCTCTTAGCCGAATGCATGAATAATATAAATAAATAAAAAAATCAATGTGGTACAGAAAAGAAAATTGCTAATAGCCTCAGAAAGACATTATAAAAGTGATCCAGGCAAGTCTGCACAGTAGGGTGCCAGTTTGAACATGGTGTGTTCATAGTCTAGAAAGATCTTCTGGCTGCAGAATTATTTTTTGTTAAAAAGAAAAAAAATAAATAAAATACAGCAATATTCCAAGTGATATACTGATCACAGTCCTGAGGCATGTACATTCTGAATAAACATGGTTTAACAAGGACAGTGGTGAGGAAACATTAAAGCATAGGCGTATGCAGCCAATAGATTTTAAATAAATTCAGTGGTGTTTTTTCTTGAGGGATTTGAGAGATTGGGTTGTTCTTGTTGGAGATGTGCAAACAGATATGGCGTAGTACTGCGCTCCCACAGACACTTGTTTGCATGAGAAAAGAGAAGGTGACCTTTCAAGACGGAAAAGTAAATGTAAAAACGCATCAATAAAACATAAGCATTTTCAACTACAAGAAAACACTGCAGCCTGAACACCGCTGATTATGTAAAGTTCTTCTACTTAAAACAGCATGCCACCATGACAGTTATACAAAACTTATACAAAACCTGCACATAAGCATATAATCTAGCTTGCAATGCACAAGTAAGCAAATCAATCTAATAGCAATACTATAATGACATTGTAATAAAGATTCCACAATGCAATTCAACCAACCATCCTTCACTTCACCCCGTCAATAGGACAGAACAATGGCGTTTAAAATCTGATGTGCTTTTAAGGGTTCTTTTCAAATCACCTCCACAAATCAATCTGACGAATATCAATTTAGCAGGTAGAAAACCATTATGACGGCCTTTCACGTTATGGCTCAAGTATTATTCTTCATTTGTCCTCTCGCATTTATAGCCTCTTGACTGCCCTCTACAGTTTTATTCGAGCCCCCTTTCTTTCGCTAGCATCTTTTCATTTCCTCTCCACAATGCCAGCCCATAAATTTGAGCAGGAGCTGTCATATTTCTCCTTCCAACATCTATCCTCTTGCGGTTAGGACAAGGAATGGTGTGCTTGCTATAGTGAGTGGTAGCGAGCATATGGTGCCTGGTTCACAACGCAGTGAGTGAGCCCGTGACAGAATATTTCCAGAGCAAACTGGAGTGCTCTCGAGCATCTGCATAACTTTCTATAACTGCAGTTTCAGGAAAGAGAAGCAGACACCTGCTAGACATCCACACCATCCATTATTTATAGCCTTAGCGCCACCTAATTATGTAGCGCCAACAAAAAACGAATTAAGTAAAGCAAGCATGAAGCTGTAGCATGCTAATCTTGGTTGCCTGTGAGAAAACTATAGACATCCTGGCTGAGAAAATGGAGGTGATGTGTATGAGGGTTTGACTTATCTCACCAGCTCAGTCTGCAGAAGCAGGATCAACTCATCTCTCTCTTTCAGCTGCTGCTGCAGGGACTGGCTCTCATCTCGCCCGGGATCCTACACACACACACACACAAAACTGATTTAAAAAGGGCTACTTTATTCAGGCCATCTCTTCTGGTTGAACACTAGTTTTTCAAGTAAGACAAGAGACAGTGCCATTTTTACACTAAAGTTTCGCTTGATGTGACCTTGCAAGTCTGGTCAATATCCATTATCTGTGTATGGAAGAACCATAAGCTTCAAAGGCACTAGTTCTAGACCATCAAAAGCTCCAAAAACAGGTTGCCGACTAAAAAAAAAATGCAATGTCATCTAAACTCCCTAGTCCACATACATATACATTGTAGATTTGACGACTAATACGCTGGTAATAAAGAGCCCGAGATATGCTTTCCAGACAGGGTTTAATTTAAGATAGTAAAGGGATTAGTCACACTAGGGAAATACAGTAAAGTAACATGAAAGTCTTGCACATTTAGATGCATAATCATACTAATGATGCTGTGATGAAAGCCTGTAATATATCTATGTTAAACTAAAAATAAAACTATTTTAGTGATAATGACAATAACGTACTGCTTTGCTGCTGACATGCTTCCATTTTAGTCCCTACAGGAATTTGCGATCACAGAAATGAATGCAAAAATCAAGCCAACGTTCTGAGGACCCTGAAACTTTTCAAAATTACCGCTGGTTTGGGCCAAGATGCGTCACGTTATGTCCTCACAACATGCGTTCAGTCAAAGCCCACCTTGATTCACGTACGTCAAACTTGAGTACAACTAAAAGGTTGCATTTGGCAACAAAAATCATTGGGAAGACAAAAGTTTTTTTTTTTAACCATAAAATACTCTGCAAAATTTCAAATTTTGAGAAAAGCAGCAGTAAAATCAAGCATATTTTGCTGCAACAATAACAAAAAACTGCGAAAAATCCTGTACGGACTGCCATTTCAAAATGGCAAACGTTTTCTAGTTTAAATGCTTTTCAATTATACCAAAACAGACAAAGTAGGAATACTGAAAATCTAAGGTCCTGTCACTCGAATACAGGAAGAAATATCACTCACAGCCCTCTGATTTTTGAACATCCCATTCAAATGTAGTCCCCCTTTGCTGTTGTAACAACCTCCACTCTTCTGGGAAAGATTTACACTAGATTTTGGAGTGGAGCTGTGTGGATTTGTCCTCTCAGCCACAAGAGCATTACTGAAGTCAGGTGAGGACAAGAAGGTCAGGTACACAGACAGCATTATAGTTCATCCCAAAGATGTTCAGCGGGGTTGAAGTCAGGGCTCCGTGAAGGTCACTCGAGTTCTTCCACTCCAACCTATGCAAACCATGTATTCATGGAGATTGCTTTGAGGACAGAACCATTGTCATGCTGGAACAGGTTTGAACTCCTTAGTTCCAGTGAAGGAAAATGTAATGCTACTTTAACCTTTTCATCATTTGTTCAAAAAATTCACAAAAATACTCTGCTCTCATGATTATCAAAGAATTGCAAACACAACACAGGTCTGTCTGTCTCTCTATATCTATCTATCTATCTCTCTCTCCCTCTCATT
>JAOUWY010000049.1:3432654-3447389 GCA_025728095.1 Prietella phreatophila | reverse complement strand
TGCTCCAGGTAGGTTTATGAAGCTGTGATATAGGTAGGTTTATGAAGCTGTGCTCCAGGTAGGTTTATGAAGCTGTGACATAGGTAGGTTTATAAAGCTGTGATATAGGTAGGTTTATAAAGCTGTGCTCCAGGTAGGTTTACAAAGCTGTGCTCCAGGTAAAAGTTGGCATGGCAATGCTAGTAAGCAGCATTCCCAGGTTAAAGTAAAATGTGTGTGCTTAAGGCAAAATTGTCATAGCTGTGTTCCAAGTACATTTAATGAACATATCCTAACAGTTAGGGATCATAGAACTCTGTTTTTACCTCTGATGATAAAAACAGGAGCTCCAGAATTCAGCTGCCAGCATGAAGCCTTACCTCCTGCAAAACCCTGCGAAGACGCAGCAGGAGCGTTTTCATGGCCGTGCAGTCCTGCTGCATCAGCCTGAAGGGCAATGTCTCCAGCCCAGAGAACAGCTCATCATCACAGGACACACAGAGGGACACTGGCCGTGGCTCCCTGAAAAACAAGAGATGGAACAACAGGTTAGTGTATAATGTTTTGTCACTAAACAATCGAACTGAAACATAATCGACAAAAAAAATAATCAGTCATTGAAAAAGCATAAGAATGCTTATCAAGTGAGAACTTTTTAGTAGTCTTTCACCTCTAACCAGAGTTTTTGTCTGTTTCACTGGAATACAATAAATGACCAGTTGGCAAATATCTATGCTATGCTATATAGGAATAAGTCTGTTCTTGAGGTTATTTAACTGTTTGGCCTGATAGAACACGGTGAACTGTGTTCACAGACAGTGGGTTCTGGAGGTGTTCTGAGCTTGTGCAGTGATTTCCATTACAGAATCATGCCTGTTTTTAAACGCAGTGCCGCCTGAGGGCCTGAAGATCACGGGAATGCAATATTGATTTTCACCCATGTCCCTTGTGCACAGAGATTTCTCCAGATTCTCAGAATTTTTCGATGACATTAGGTACTGTAGATGATTATCACAGTCTTCACAATTTTACATCGAGGAACGTTATTCTGAAATTGTTCCACAACTTGTAGATGCAGTTTTTCACAGATTGGTGAACCTCATCTTTAATTCTGAAAGACTCTGCGTTTCTAAGATACTATTTTTATACCTAATCATGTTACTGACCTGTTGCTAATTAACCTCCAGCTGTTTCTTTTCAGTAACACTTACTTTTCCAGCCTTTTGTTGCCCCGTCCCAATTTTTGGAGATGTGTTACGGCCATCAAATTCATTTTTACTAAAAATGGGGCATTCACTCAATTTAAACATTTGATGTGTTTTCTATGTTCTATTTTGAATAACGTGGGTTTGAGATTTGCAAATCATTGCATTCGGTTTTTATGTACTTTTAATACAGCGTTACAACTTTTTTGGAATTGGGGTCATAAAAGGGAAACACAGAATGCCAGGAAATGTGTGTGGGGGGGTGGGGGTAGATGACCATCATGAAAAAGGAGAAAGCAGGACTGAGCCAATAAAGCAAGCATTAATGTTTTGCAGAAACAACTAAATGCATAATCGACAAAAACAATCACAGTCATATGTGTAGAAAAAGCATGGTATAAATTGAAGTGTTTAAGAATGTTTATCAAATGAGAACTTTTTAGTAGTCCTTCACCTCTAATCAGACTCTTTGTTTGTTTGTTTCACTGGAATACAATAAATGTCCACTGGGCAAATATCTATGCTACGTTATATAGGAATAAGTCTGTTCTTGGTCATGAGGTCATTTTACATTGAGCCCTAGGACATGCATGGTATATTTTATTTAATATTTTGCAAGAAACAGAGCAGAGCAAAGAAAGTTGAGATTCAGGGCATTTTCAGACCAGTAGATTCCGAAATTGCTACATTGTTGCATTTTCTCCTCAGTTTCCTTTCACAAAGCAACATTACAAATCATGCGAAAATGTGTTTATGCTAGTCACGTATGAGTAAACTGTCCTCTCATTGGTCAGAGTGCACCTGTTTATGTTCCACTCATAGCAGTCATCCATCGAGATGGATAGACAGCAGCTCTGCAAGCTCATTGTGGCTTTCTTTTTAGCTGTAGTTATTATAATTTATCTAATTTATACGTTCCATGGAGCGATTAAAACTCGTCTCCTTGAGACGCTGACTAAACACCTTGTAAACCTTGATGCTTTTATGTGTTTTTGAAAATAGTTCAGAAATATGTTCGTCAGACCAAATTTCAATGAGGCATTTTACCTCGTCTTTGGTCCAAAAACGTTGATTCATGCCGCGTGCCATTAGCAAAAGAAACACGCTTTTTACGTAATGCAGCTCCCATGCATTGCTATACAGGTAGGTTCATTGGGTCTGATTGCTTTCTCACCACAAGCGAACCACTCCAGAGTTTGTTTGCAATCGGGTCAAGACCAACTGAACGAGGTGTTTTGGTGCAGATCCGAGCATGATTGCAGTGTGCATACATGTCTAAATGAACCGAACCAAGAAAGAAACGCACCAGGTTCCAAAAGCCAGGTGTGAAAACAAACTAAGGAAGGTGTAACTGAATTACAATACTTTTAGACCAGAACCATTAATAGAATAATTACAACCATAATTCAAAAAAAGTTGGGAAGTTGTGTAAAATGTAAATGAATGTAAATAAAAACAGAATGCAATGATTTGCAAATCTCATAAACCCATATGTTATTCATAATGGAACATAGAAAACATATCAAAGGTTTGAACTAAGTAAATGTACCCTTTTAAGAAAAAAAAAGGGTAATTTTGAATTTCATGGCCGAAACACGTCTCAAAAAAGTTGGAACGGGGCAACAAAAAGCTGGAAAAGTAAGTGTTACTGAAAAGAAACAGCTGGGGGAACATTTAGCAACTAATCAGGTTAAATAGTAACAGGTCAGTAACATGACTGGGTATAAAAAGAGTATCTTCGAGAGGCAGGGTCTCTCAGAAGTAACGATGTGATGGAATCTGGAAGGAAGCATATGTTGCTCTAAAACCTACATATAGCTTTCAGCACTGATGGTGCCTTTCCAGATGTGCAAGCTGCCCATTCCATAAGCACTAATACACCCCTATACCATCAGAGATGCAGGCTTTTGAACTGAGCGCTGATAAAAAGACAGCTGGTCCCTCTCCTCTTAAGTCCATTTTAGTCCATGGTTTCCAAAAAGAAATTCACATTTCGATTCATCTGACCACAGAAAAGTTTTCCACTTTGCCTCAGTCCATTTTAAATGAGCTTTGCCCCAGAGAAGACAGCTGCGTTTTTGGATCATGTTCACATATGACTTCTTTGCACGATACAGTTATAACCAGCATTTGTGGATAGCATGGCGAACTGTGTTCACAGACGGTGAGTTCTGGGGGTGTTTCTGAGCCCATGCAGTGATTTCCATTACAGAATCATGCCTGTTTTTAATGCAGTGCCACCTGAGGACCCGAAGATCACGGGCATGCAATACTGATTTTCACCTTTGTCCCTTGCTGATATTATGTACTCTAGATTATGAGATATTAATCATCTTCTCAATTTTACATCGAGGAACGTTATTCTGAAATTGTTTCACAAATTTACTCAGCTTAAACATTTGATACGTTTTCTATGTTCTATTTTGAATAACATGGGTTTATGAGATTTGCAAATCATTGCATCCTGTTTTTATTTACATTTTATACAAAGTCCCAACTTTTTGGAATTGGGGTGGTAAAAGGGAAACACAGACTGCCGGGTAATGTAGGGGAAAAAAGAGAAATGGGGACAAAATGAATTATACGATGCAGCTGTAAATGACAGTCATGAAAAAAGTGAAAGCAGGACTGAGCCACTAAAGCAAGCATTAAGGTTTTGCAGGTACTGATTCCAGTGTGGAGAAAATTCTACTCCATGTAGCTACATGTCAAATTTAAGTGAAGCAACCAGTGTAATGAAATATTTTTTTTAAAAAGGACATTTTAAAACTGCTTCAGTTTTAACAATAAACATGAAGATTTCAGGACACCTGAGTAAGGAATCCTAACTTCCACAATAGAATGGGCCCTACACCTACCTTAATTTTTACTAGACATCCATATGTTACATGGTATAAAATATAAAACCGTATTTTTGCGTCATTTTGCCAGTTTCATATTTGAAACGTATGCGTCAGGGTTTGCATGTTCTGTGTATTAAACTAGTACTCAAATGTATGTGACCTGATCAACAAGCTCTCGGGTAAAGTATGGATGTGTCAGCTTGTGTCTAAACATTCTCAAGCAGTAAAAATTTCAAATATTCCACACTGAGCATTTACAGTGTTAAATGTCTTTTCCTCAGCTAAACATGTTGAGCAGTGTGATCGCTACATCTGTTACAGGGTCATTATTTACACCAAGGATTAAAGGAAAGAGAAAAAGATTATTCATATTCTGAAGACACCATCGCAGATTTTCATCTTCCATGGATTTTACTCTGATATCTACTACAGAGAGAGCACGACATCTAAGGACTTTTTATTCAGCCCCCCCCCAAAAAAAGGATAAAAGCGATGACATCTTAACAGCCACAGCACTAAGAAAATGGCTTTGTCTGGGAACTCTGATAATAACAGGAATGGGGATTTTTTTTTTCCTGACTCTGTAATTTTCACTACTAAAGCACTTTTTCAGCCTCTGCTGGCACAAGCTGGATTTCTGTCTGTTCAAACACGATAAATCCTAAATATGCTTCACATAAGCGCCTCTATCTTTCCCTCACTGTAATATGGTCCAGTGTAGAACATCTAAAAGTGGTGCCCATTAGCTTTGACAACATTCCAGTCACCTCTAATATCCCATTACAATATCATTATAGCCATCACAACTTCCCCCAGGACTCTCTGGGTTCATGCCTTCACTGTGCAATGCGAATACTAATAATGTCATCCAGTTAAGCTGTTTTACGAAGGCTTGTCTCTTTGCTTAGCCTCTTCATTGATGGCACCCTCTGTGCGCTCACCTGGACTCCTCATGTTAGAGGACACGGGGAGCCAGTGTCCCTTTGCTCTCAAAGAGCATCTGTCACACGCAATGGACTCCCCCAGCTGGACTACTTTATAGCTCATATTCTGTGTTTGGGTTATTAGCGCAGTATTCCCATCATGGCCTACAGCATCATGCAATGCAGTGCCTTTGATTTCTAATTACACATTAATTTCACGCTAGAGAAGAAGTGCTGCATCTGGGCACCGTGAAGCCATTCATGCTGGTATATTCATTACGGCGTTGTAGGGAAAAATTTGGATCTCTGCTTGATGGCTCCTAAAATACAATCTGATCTTCATCGAGGTCATAGTAAAAACAAAAGGCATAAAGATCTTAACAAGCGATGTACTTGTTCAATAAAAATATGGAGATTTTTGCATGTTCAGCAAAACAACAGTAGTCACAAAAGATTTCAATATGTTTCAATCAGGATTTACTCATAAAATAAACCCAAAAACAAATCTGTAGCTTACAAATCTAATAAACACATCGAGTAGTAATAAAATAAACACTTCAAGCAAAGTGGAGTACTTAAAGAAAAAAAAAAAGAACGGCATTTGCATTTGACTAGAGTTCTGTATCCTGGCAAGAGCAGCAAAAGACAAATATGTGCATACCTTAGTTAGCACACTGTTAAGCTGTACAGCACATTTGGTGGCTGCAGATAACCGGGTGAGTAGGAGGAGATTTAACAAATGCAGTGCTATACCAAAAAAAATATGAAACTGAAAATAGACACAGTTTGAAAACTGATGGTGCTGTATGAATGTGTGCCAAGGAATGAAACCCCATCAACAACAACAACAACAAAAAAAAGAAGCAGAAGCACGACTGTGGATATATGAACACCCTGAGGAGCGCGATCAGGTCTGATGAACAGTTAAGAATGTTTATAGGTACATACCCGAAACCAAAGCAGAAAAATAGTTCTCGGCATGCAAAGCTAGAGTTTCCATCAGACTGTTAGAGTAGTTGGCCTTGACGCTACGAAAGGAAGATAATAATAAGATTACATGTGAAATGTGTGAAAACTGTTGTGAAATGACTTGCGTGGGTAATCGGCACTGAAAGATTTGTTTATATCAGGTTTAGCGTATTGCATGCGGAGTTCGGTGGCCTATGCGTTAATTATGATGATGATTTAGCTTGAGCAATTAGAAGGAATACAGCAGAAACTGAGTTTTTTCCCTGTCCTTGGTTTATAAGCATACCAATAGCAATTTTACAATACCAATTATGTATGTGAGATTTAAACAGCGTTTTATAAAAAAATAAATAAAACAATTGTGCCTTAATGAAAGGCAAATTGATATTCTTTCCCTGTGCTGTTTCGACTCCATATAATTTACCTGTGCTGTTTCGATTTCATATAATTTACCTGTAAGCTCATATGGTCAACTCACTGTGATTTCTAAATGTGATGAAAGTGATGGCTGCAGACTCTCTTGACACCAGTGCCGGGGTGGGGGAATGGGGGTGTGTATAATCATCACTTCTATGCTTGGAATAACAATTCTGCCATTGCTGACTGAAAGTCAATGGTATTTAGAGAAATTAAATAATAAGAGGTTGGGTGAGGAAGGCAGGCTTGACATACGAGTTATGTTGGAAGTCCTATATTTAAGTATTTCATCATTTATTAAATGTGTAAACAGGCAAAAAAAATAATTAAACCATGAAGCACTGGAACTTGCCAATATGGTGACTGTGCATTGGGGGGAAAAAAAATCTACCAGTACATGATTCCTTATTGAGAGTGACAACCAAGTGATAAACATGACTCATTTCAATTGAGATATTTCTTAGCCTAGACATAAGCATGGTGAATGAGAGTTCTCAATCTAAAATACCATCCAGATTGTCATGGCTCATATGTGTGTTGTGCAGCCTCCCTCTATAAATCACCTTGAAGGAGAAGGAGACAGGAAAAGTAGCACAGGGCCAGACGCATAGCCTTCTGTCAACGAGGACCACAGCTTGCAAGAACCTATGCAGTCTGCCCCCCTGCTGCAGTAAACCTGTTCCTCAAGGACAAGTGAGAGGAACAGCATTTCGTGGCCGAGAATTTGAGCACCTGACCACCTGGGCTCTGTCCAGAGACTTTATTCTTCGTTCATAAGGGAAAGTGATTAAAAAGTGTTCGATGGAAAAGGTTTAAGGATACGAATGGGATCAAATTTTAGTTGGGATTCCTGCTAAATAAATCTGCTATGCTACTAGTTACTTGAATTTCTACATATTGCGTTGTCTTTGTACAACAAGTGACTCAGTCTTAGTACTGCAATAAGTAGGATGAGCCCATTCTGTTCTCTCTCTCCCTCCCTCCTCCTCCTCGCTCTCTCTCTCTCTGTCTCTCTCTCACCCCCTCTCCATCGCTCAGTTTAGCGCTGCCTCAATCCTCAGAGCTGTGTTTGAGAGAGGGAGGGCTCTGGGGCTGAAAATCGGTTTCGTCAACAGTTGATGTGTCAACCATAGAAAAAGTCAAGATTTTGCCTTAGGATAATAAATCATGTCACTTAGTATGGGAGTGGAATAGAAACTCCATAGAAACATCCTTAGAGTATCCTTTGCTACACTAATCGTAGTGTTATAGTCTTACTAAGTTGTTTCTCACTGGGTCTTCAGAGTTATTCATTTCCTAATTGCATTAGCTAGCGCAACAGTGGGAAAAGGAGAAACGCTTGTCAAGCTGTGGACCGTGCAATCACTAGGGCTGGGCAGTATACCTTAGTTTTACTTAGAATGGTGCTTGAAAGTCATTGAATCACTGAGAATTTTCTATATATCTGTATAAATATGAACTAAAACATCATCGGATTTTCACACAAGTCCTAAAACTAGTTAAAGACAACCCAATGAAAACAAATGAGACAAAAATATTATACTTGGTCACTTGTTTATTGAGGAAAATGGTCCAATATTACATACCTGTGAGTGGCAAAAGTATGTGAACCTTTGCCTTCAGTATCTGGTGTCATCCCCTTGTGTAGCAATAACTGCAACTAAACATCACTGGTAACTGTTGATCAGTCCTGCACATTTTCCAGCCTGATGAGCAACAACAACTCTTTTTCTGAGGCCCTCAGAAATCTCCTGTGTTCACTGCCAGGATACACTTCCACAGAATGTCTTGTGAAGATCAGTTCACTGTTCTTTAAATAAAACAGGGCGCTCACTCACACCTGATGGTCATGCCATTAATTGAAAACACATGACTCTAATTTCACCTTCAAATTAAAACTGCTAATCCAAGAGGTTCATATACTTTTGCCACTCACAGATATGTAATATTGGATCATTTGCCTCAAAAAATAAATGACCAAATAAAATAGTTTTGTCTCATTTGTTTAACTGGGTTGTCTTTGTCTACATTTAGAATCTGTGTGAAAATATGAAGTTTAAAGTTTTGGAAAGTTAAACTGCACAGGACAATGTGTATGCAAGCAATGGGAAGCTGGTAGCAGAAAAATGTCACAAGGTCAAATATTAAACAACGCAAAGCAGTGACCTTTTGTCTTATTAGTTAAATATGACTAATTAGTTTAACATTAATAATATCACAGAGTTTTGGTTCAAGGGCAGCGGTAGCTCAGTGGTTAAGATATTGGACTACTGATTGGAAGGTTGCAAGTTTAAGGGCCCACCGCTGGGCCCTTGAACAAGTCCCTTAACCTTGGCTCAACTACTCAATTGTATTTAAAAAAATAGATAAATGTAAGTTGCTCTGGATAAGGGTGTCTGCCAAATGCCATAAATGTTCAGTCTGTTATATTCATATTTATAACTAACTAAAACACACTAACGCCACCTCTGACTAGATGCGAGGTGTCCAACTGGAAGCACCACCAACCTGTATATTTACAAGTATTCTGATTCTGTCTATAATGTGTACATGCTTTCATTAAAAAAAAACAAAAACAAAAAAAACAGGTATTTCACAAATATGTGATGTGTTTCTGCAAGGGGAAGGTGAGCAAACACACAGTATATTTGCAAGCAAATAAACTGTGTCAAAATCACTGTGCTTAAGTCAATAAAAAAATTGTTAGTTGCTTTGGAAAGTAAATTATTGTCAAATGGCGTAATACCTTCAATAATATGAAAAATGTGATGTGACATTTTGGTCATGTCACCCAGTCCTAGCTGTCAATACCCACTGCAAAAAGAATGCTGATGAGAAACAAAGGAAAACAGAAACTGACTTGCAAACTGCTGGCCAGATGTGCTGTGAATGTACACAACACTAAGCCTGCATAACACTAAGCCTAAAACGCTTTTGGAAGATACAGATATACAGTGGACCTGCAATTCAAAGCTGTTTTAAAGATACAAAGCCAAGGTCATTCATATGTCCTGCTGACGAGGCAAACCACCCGCTCTAGAGGACATTTTAATGGCTTTTTGTGCAGTCTCAAAAACAGATTAGAAATATCTTCAAGTCAGGTTCTAACAAAAATCTTTGGTTATAACATTTTTAAGAATGACAGATCTCAAAAACACATATCACCACCATTCTTCAAATTCTGTTGTTTCTTTGGATCAAATATATCCAAAATCTCATGTGGTGGCTGAGGGGTGGGTCGGGGGGGTATGACTTCGACAAAAAATTAGACAGACATATCATCAAAACTGCAAAGCTTAACTGCTGTGACAAAAAGGGAACTGAATGCAAGTACAATCACCCGACACCTGCTCTTATGGATATTGACGGCATCATGAATTCAGCCAAGGAGCAGGATGTTTTCAGCCAAAAGCTCTGCCAGGAGGTTAATATTTGCCTGCAAATTGATCTTTCAGCAAGATAATGACCCGAAACTGAAGCGGTGGTGGGACAGAAAATCAATTTTGCGCAACGGCCATCGTAGTCTTCAGATTTGGGCCACATTAAAAATCGGTGTCCTGTAAGGAATCATTTTGAAACTATATAGATTCCATCCTTCACCAGGAAGAGCCCACCAACAAATAACCACTGACTAGATATTATCTGAATGGTGGATCATTCTCAGCACAGCAATGACAATGACTGGAGAGTGTGTGTGTGTGTGCTTTTGGTACAAAATGTATTAGTGGTGGTGGGGTTTTTGTGAACACTGTATACATACTGTCCACTTTATTACACACACCTCCTGCCATGTTAGTCTTGCTTAATGGTGTGCAGTTACAGAAGAATAATCCATTTAATTTCCATGCACACTTTGTGTGATTCATTCTCAAGCCTTCATTAGGTCAGGTTCTGATCACAGCATTGCTGTTAACAGTTTTGACTGACAGATTGTTCATAACCACCATGTAGTTGATAAATTGGACATTCTTTCGCATCAATAAACACATCCAATGGTAAGTTATAGACACAATCTGCTAGTCACACTTTTTTTTTCTTTTCATATTCCCAAATAAAAGAGAACCATAGTAGGACAGCTTCTAAAAATTGTACAAACAATTAAAAGGTCAGGGAAATATATATAATTTTCTAGGCTAATCTCCATGCAGATATAATTTCCGGCACATCCACATGGGGACACGACTGGCATCATTACGAGGAAAAGCCAGCTGTCAGAAATGAGACCCAGTTCTGTAAGGACTCAGCATTCGAGTGCATATTTATTAACAAGCTTAACCAGTAATGTATTACTGGCATTACTGTGAGATAATTGAAACAACTAAGCACAACTGTATAAATTATAGTAATTAGCTGTCAACAACAACAGCACACTATCTTGTTTATATGACAGCTAGCATCGGGAAACTGAAGTGGATTTAACTACTCAAGAGGCTTATTCAGTCAAGCTGACTACAATCTGCTTGAAAAAGTCTTCAAGAACACAGGGTTACAAATACTACAGTGACACTAGAGAGCACTGAGATCAGGCTGATGAAATCCAAAACAGGCTTCATTGCTTAAGCATACACTTACGCGCTCTTACGAATCAGATCAAATTAAATTAACTGTTGGCAAGCTTATACGCAAAGATGTTTCATATCCCAACATACTGAAATCTAGTGTCGGTAAAGCATAGCTTAACACAAGAATAAGAAATATTTGTGTTCCTCAAACCACTTCTACATTCATTAAACCATCTCCATGAGCTGGGCACAGGGGGTTAAACTGTTATTGCAATTTTTATAGAAGTGATCACATCTAATTCTTCTCCCTGATTTGAAGTTTTAGCAAGCAAGTGAAATCGGCTGCCTGTGAGGAGAGGAGAGGGGAGGAGATGAGAGAAAAAGATTAACGGAGGGTAAAGGGGGATGAGAGGAGAGGAGAGGAGAATACTAACACAGAGTGAGACAGAGGAGGATGAGAAAAGTACCTGTTGTTATCTCTGCACTCCTTGGCAGTGTTCTGGTCTGTAGGCAGATCCATGGGGGATGGCAGCAAGTTCAGACAGGAGGCAAGAGATTGGCTGGAGTCTTCTTGAGAAGCTACAAAGACAAACAGCACGGCTAATTGGTGACTATGAGTGCAATTTAACATGACAATCCTTTATATAATGTAATGAAAAAGGGTCATTCCATCTCAAGCGGTTTGCTCGACTGTTTTGATTGGGGTTAGAGCTAAACTGCTGTGTCACTTACTGCTTTTATCACAGGAGAAACAATACCCCAGCTCTGTTTATGACACTGTTTATTTGTAAAACACCCAACTGGACACTGTAATTCCATATCTGAAGAAAATCTTTTCACACATACCAACTGTACACCTTTATCAACATAATAGATCAGGGCTCTTCAAATCCACTATCTTACAGAGTTTAGCTCCAACCCTTATCAAACACACCTGAGCAAGCTAACTAAGGTCTTCAGGATTACTTGAAAATTACAGGCAGTTAAGTTTGGAGGTTGGAGCTAAACTCTTCAGATTTGAAGAACCCTGTGAGAGATCATGCTTTACTGTAGCCCATGTCAAATGTAGTAACATTGCAGACCTCAATGACGAGCAGAAGCTGTTGTATGTCAATCATTAATATAGTTACTGTAAAATACTGTTCGTTTTAATTATTTGTTATGCTATATTACATCTATTCATTTTTCAAAATGAATGAATAAAGTAGGCTTTTCCCCAATTGTCTACTAGCCCTAGCTCTGTTACCAGTGGAATTGCAAACTAATGGTTTTTTTTGTTTTATTTTTTTTACACTAGAATGCTACTATAAAGAACTCATTTCTGTGAAAATTTCTGAAAAAAACTGCACTCTCCTGAACTTGAAATGTTCTACCTGCACACTATACTTACCTAGGTACTCCCCCAAAAAATTAAGCGACTCGAACCCTTCCTATTATAAACTGACCCTGAAAATGTAACTGAGAAATCATGAGCATTACATTTGGACTTAAGTTCTAAGTCTAAGGAACATGAATGTGCAAAATGTTTACACATGTACCTCGTAATGTGCTCTAGAGATCAATTTTTATTCCAAAGAGCTAGGACCATCCTGAGCTGAGGTATTGAGCTGTATAACTAAAATCTGTTGTGTGCCATGACACAATGTTGGCCATCGGAGTTAAACCAAGGAAATATAACAAAAACAAAAAACGGGTGGTTTTCTAATGCCAGTACATCGAGGTAATCACTCAAAAAAAAATTTTAAATTAAAAACGGTCAAGCAACCAACTTTGCAGTTACTGGACCACTTGATATGGAATGACCCATAATTGAATTTATTTACTTAAATATAAATTCATTAAGAAAAAGATTAGAATTCATGAGAAATTTGGATCGTTAATGAATTGTTGTTTTTTAAACAATGAATTAAAAATAAGTAGAAAGACCACCACTAACTACACTGGAAACTACAGTAGAAACTACCCCAGAACTTTAGTATGCACCCGAATACTACAAAATCTGCCCAAGTTAATGATATTGCTACCCAAGTATAAAGTTTTTGAGTTATAATGGACAAGAAATTTGTTCTCTCCACAGGGTCGGTCTTGGATATATGCTGACAAGCATAGTCACCTGTACTAATGCAAATCAACTAGCAAAAGAAAAATTCTCTATTGTTGTATGCAAGCAATATATTTGAGGGGTATTAAAATGCTGTCTGACTTAATTCTCATCTGTTTGAAACAATAGAAGCACAGCTTGTAAAAAAAAAGATATTTGCGAGCAATCTAACCACTAGAGTATTGTACAACTGACTTATATAATTACTTTTAGATGAGGGGTACTCATCAGAGACTTTAATGTGAGGTTCATTATTATTACTGTAGTTTAAAATGCTAAAACGTACCATGTCGATGTCTCTGGTCATCTGAGAGCTCCAGATCCAGCATTAGATCATCCTCATCTAGCTCAGACGAGCCAAGATTGTTCAAAACATCCTGTGAGAAGAGAAGCCATTGCATCAGTGCAGAAGGCATGCATACATCACTTCAAAGTAGTTGTTTTTTTTCTTCTTAAGTTACAGGTTGAAATATTTAGTACTTTTTATAAAGTATATAAGCTTCCTGGTTTAAAAAAAAAACAACTGCATGCGTCATTTTCCCCCGTAGTATTTGGTTACGCTTCTCCTCGCCTTAAAAGCAGCGCCAATCCTGTCAAGTAAGCATGGCACCAGTGTGTTGAGATAGTTCCTGTGAATTTTAGTGTACTTTCCACAGACTGGAGCTCATGAATAACTATTTGAATAGCTAGTTTGAAGGGAGGTCTGGTGATTTTGCAAGCATCCTAGCATTCATGCTCATCACACACAGATTTGGTCCAATACAGTTTCATCCTGCAACCTAGGAGTGTCAAGGTTGTGTTCAACCTCAGAGTCTGATCGGTAACTGACAATCTGATAATATTTTACAATGAAGAATCATGATACAGTGAAGAACTGTTATTAGTGGATGCAGATCATTTTTTGTCTGGGGAAATCCACACAAATTGATTTACATGCTCCACTGCTTTTACCTGCTCATTTGGAATTTCCAGCAGGCCGTCAGTGGGATTTCACTAAAGACCTAACAAGGGGCTTCATCCGTTCTATGACTATAACACAAGCTTATAAATAAGCTTAAAACAGGTGGATGAGTAGTGATGTGTCTTAAATCAAGTAAATCAAAATAACCCGATAACCTTTATAGCTTTAACATAAAACACAAGGCATGTTTTCTATCAGAATCGCGCTCAAAATAGTACAATACATCTAAAAAGGCATGTACCGCCTGATCAATTTATTTAAATTAAACCAGTCATGAAAACACTTTTTCCAAAGAGACATACTGCCATCTTGTGTCCAGTATCAGGAACAGCTGAAAACGGAGAAGTGCAGCCTAAAGGTTAACTGTGAAAGTTAGACAACAATCCAAGTCCCTGTAAAGCAGAACTTAGCAACAGTAGAAAGAATAACTTTACAGCAATTTTGACATGAAGACACCCAACACCCCTGTTTCACTGCTGAAATAATACATCACATCAGGGGTGTGTTGATAAGCTGGCACTTTAAATCAGAAATAGCTACTGTTAATGTTATCTTTAAAGGGCACAAATGTTATTATCGAGAGATATTAATGTCGTCACATCCGCCTGTAATTCAACTACCTGCAGCAAGCATCCTGTCTGGACACTCAAATGTTAACAATTATCTCGGAGAAGCATTAGGAGGGGTGACAGAGATCTGACATTTGGTGCGACTTCCTCTTCCTCTCTCTCTCTCCCCCTCTCTCTCTCCCTCCCTCGCACACGCGCACACACACACACACACACACACACACACACACACACACACACACACACACACACACACACACACACAC
>JAOUWY010000049.1:3387267-3399742 GCA_025728095.1 Prietella phreatophila | reverse complement strand
ATTCACTCCTTAATTAAATCACTCACTAATTTATCCATTCATTTGGTCACTCATTCACTCACTCCTTAATTAATTAAATCACTCACTAATTTATCCATTCACTTGGTCACTCATTCACTCACTCCTTAATTAATCCATAATTCAACAGAGACGTGAAACAAGCAGTTATTATAAACGGGGAATGTAGCCACTATTGATATTACAAATCATTTCATCAGTTACACCATGTAACAATGAGTGACACTATTCAGTAGTCTGACCTCTTTGAGGTAACCTGCATTATGTCGTCTCCTATTTGAGGGTGTAATTCTTTTGAAATCCACATGGTGTCGCTGATACCTTGAAGTGCTATATATAAAAAAGGTAGGCTGCCCCAGTACAGATAACCTCCTGTATAGTAGACAGGGTAGATTTACATAGATTTTCATTCAGATCAGTTTACAAGTGAAGTTGAATAAACAAAAAAAAGTTTACAGTTGTAAAAGGTTAGTGATCCAGACACCACAAGAGTTTCAAGAAGTTTCCATTAATGGATGAGAAACACGCAAGTTAGTTATAACCTACAGGCACATTCAGAAAAGAAAGTCCTCCTCATAATAATAATAATAATAATAATAAACAACCAATCCCAATTTCAACACTTTTATTTTATATCAAAACCCCACATGGTAAATAAAAAAAAAAAGAATATAGATACAAGTGACGGACAACTCATTAAAGCATTAAAAGTCACAAAAAGCAAACGTCACACCGCAGCTCATTTGAAGAGCACAATACATCCTGTGGGGGAAATTATATTGCACACTACTTCACATAAACACTTGCGCAAAGCCATGAGACTTAACATGCTATAAAGTGCCATCTTTAAGATGAGTTAAAATGACCACGAAGACATGATGTCCTCTTTAATAAGCAAGTACAGCTCACAGTATCTTGATACTCTACCACTACATCTACATCAAACGTGATGCGTGAAAACAGAACTGTCCCACAACCCCCCACACTCCCTCAAAGACCGAACAGCTTAACGTGTACAAGGAACTAAATGGTGACTTGTTGGATACTATTACACTCTGTGCCACAAACATTGTAACTTCACAAGAACACAAGCCATAAACTGTAAACTAATGTGCACAGATTCTCCCTTGAATCCACTGTGGAAAGAAACGTGATGAACAATAATTAGTGTTTATGAAAAGTAACTACTGGAAGAGCTTACCATGATTTCACCATTTCCTGATGTGACAATACCATCATTCACATGATTTATTTTCATCATCACAAACACTGATTTCTACTGACAAATTCCCAGGACACTACACTTAAAATATTAATATTAGTGAAGAGATATTAAAAAAATAAAATAAAGACGTGTCCATAATGTGATAGTGTTCTTTAAAACAAAAGTTCCTTTCATAAAAAGGTTTTATGCTACAATAAAATGCAACAATAACAGCAACCCTTCATGTAGGAAATATTGAAAAGCAGTGAAATTTGAAAAATGCATTTATCCATCAAAAAAAAAAAAGCTGTCAGTTTGCAATGAAATCAAAGAGTTAAACAACTTAAAACGTAGGAATTAAATGCTTTGATTTGGTAACTCATAGGGTTCCAGCTTAAAAGGAAAGCATTCCCGTCGAGGTTTAGTGAAAACGCACGTGCTATACCACTACCCCAAAATCATCCAAGCATAAAACCAGTGCCAATCATTATTATTATTTCAGGACTAAGAGGTAGATATCAGAAAGCCCATAAGGTGAGTACCTGAGGAATCACATGGCAATCCTAATCCATCTACTGCTACTTCAGTTAAGTCCCTTTATAGCCAGCAATCCTTGCAAAACATCCGATCATTCACTAGGACCATGTCAGTTTCTTCCTGTCATTTTTGCACTGGCTGTGATGGTGCATATTAACCCAATCACCTTCTGAATCAGTGTTCGTACTCGTACCCTGGTTAAAACATTGCAGCACAGCTGTGATTCAAATGCTACTTTTCATTTAAAAAAATATACACACACATTCAAAATGCGAAAGCCATTCAATGCTGCATTCAATTCCATACCAATCACTACGAGGTGTCCTTACATGTATATGTGACAATCCACTGCGAGCAAGCGCTTTTATAATGTTTTAAGACAGACTGATATAAATAATTTGCAGTGAAATTACATCTTGGTTCATTCTTGATTATTCTTAAAACAATTCATATTCCATTTCCTAACAGAAAAAAAAGAATCCTGCCCAAGCAGCATTTCTACAATCAGAACAGTTTACAAAGCCGGTTATTAGTGCACAGGTGTTGATCTGCGACAATCAGACAATCGTTAAATTGTTCACGTGAACGGCAAATAGGTGACATCTGTAAAGCTTTGTATTATATTAAGGTATAGTGTGTTCTTTTGCATTTCTGTGACTGTTAGTAAACCCTGATGTGTATAGGTGAGGACATTATAATCTAAACACCTGCCTAGTTGGTCTCCTAAAAGGCACTGAACCAAGGGTTTTTTTTTCCAGGTTACTCGTGACTCAAACTGAAATAGTGCACCGAAATCGTGTTGTTCCCTCCTCCCACAGATAGCTACATATCATGACAAAATAAGCCAATGGAATAGTAGTTACGGAGTTACGGAGCAGTAGATCGACTCAGACACATTCACATGTAAGAGAGGCGCTTGGCTGTAATGAACTCCTCCAGGTGGATGGCTCCGCCCCCCATGAGGCCAAACGCAGGGTACATGGTTCCGGAACAGTCCACCTGACGCTCGTAGAGGCAGCGCATCGAGTCAGCGTCGTAGAAGAAGACGCGGCCGGCATCGTAGTCGAGGCAGATGCCGATTCGCTGAGGCAGAGGAAGAACACGGCTGCCGTGGTCTCCCGCGGCTGCAGTTTGGGACGCTTTGGGAATAAAGAGCTTGCCCATGCCTGCTGTGAGCAGAGTGAAAGGCTGTGAGAGCTCATAGCACGTGTCCTCGCTGCCGCTGTCATGCCCACTGTCATGGTCATACCTAGAAAGAAATTATGGGCATGGTTTGCTAAACAGGAACCTGTTGGCTTGGAATAGATCCAACTATCTGAAAAGCATTAAGTGAATAGCATTTCGATTTCAAGCCTGTATGTACGTGTATACAAGTATTCAAAAGCTATTGCGAACTGTATTTGAAAATGCATTTCCTATTTGTGGATGCATAACTTGACATAATTCAAATGAAATTGCAAATCATGTATTACCATTTGCAGTTTCATTGGAATTATGTCAAGTTATTTAATCGTGTATTACCATTTGCATTTACACGAACATACGGTGTCTGCCAAATTTCAAATGGAAACGCGATGCCCATTTGGAGTTGTATTTCCCGTGTGTTACACGATATGATCCCGTCATATTGATATAGCAAACTGGGTAATTGCTGTTGCTATTTCACTTCCTCAGTGTTGTGTGGAGCCTGCAATCACAAATCCCTTTGTGTCTGCATTTCCCACATCTAGCACAGAAACCTGCAAATCAGCATCAGAGGTGGGAGTATACTGTGAGGTCGTGTTTGCATTTGGAAAGTGACATGAGTAAGGGACCATCTAAATTGGATGACCTAGACAACTGTGGAAGATTCTAGTCATCTACTTCACAGGATATCTAACGTATTGCAGTATTATGATTCAGTATGGATGCGGTATTTATTTCTATAGCATATATTTTATTAATAATTATTAATGATATATATTTTGAAATGTGATTAAACAATTATTTCTACTAATTTCTATGTGTTACATAAAACCCAGGGTTAGTCTTAAAAGCAACAGCATTTTGCTGTAGTTGCTTTTATTATTATTTTTTTTTTTTTTTAATTGATAATTTTTTTCTGCAAACAAATGAAACTCCACTCAGACAATAACTCAAGCTCAGGATCAACCCAGGGAACCTGGAGCTTTGAGATGAAAAAGCTACACACTGCACCATTTGCCACCCTGTACAGACTGAAAGCACTGTTTTTTTTTTGTTTTGTTTTTTTTTTGTTTTGTTTTTTACATTAAATATTTAATTTCTCCATCTTAAACCTATAAACAGCTTTTTCCACCATTTTTGAAAAAGATACTGCATCATATTATAATGATTCAAAGCAATGATGCTCTTGATGTCTCCATTACATTGCTTAATTATATCAATCCTCCCAGGGCTCAACTAATGGCCTTGACATCAGCTGATAAGACATGGAAAGGCCCTTGATATCGAAAGCAATTCCAACAAGGGGAAATGGCAAGAAAAAGACAGAGGGGAAGTGCTTAAGTGTTGAAACACTCTTAACCTCTTGAAATGAACAGAACCACTAAGAACCAGGGGTGTGGTGGCATGAACTAGGAGCATACTACTGTTAACCACTATTCTTATAACAAATAATTATAATAAAAAAAATAGTATAAGTACTCCATTAAATTTGCACAAATTCTCATTTAATTAACAGAAGTAACATTGGAGGTTTTTTCTCCATATACATTTGAGCTCACCTTGGGCTGCTGGTGTCATGGGGGTTGTGGAACCACTCGCTCATCTTCGAGTCTGATGCCACACCCACTTTCACCATGTAAGAGCTAGGTTCCACATGGAAAGCCCAGTAGTGGCGGCCATGGGAGATGCCCGTGTCACCAATGATGTAGTCAAGGCATACGTAACTTCCAGTCTGTACCCGATCAGCGGCTAACAGGAAGACCATGCCAGCCATGCTTTCCACAGAATCCTTCCTCTTGCTCAACTGCAGACGCTCTGCACTGTAGCCGCATTTCTCATTGAACAGGAAGCCGAACACTGTGGAAGAACAAACAGCAGCTCCTTAAATAATAAAACCCAATTTTACAGCTTGAATTAAGGATCAGTGTTACCTTAATCTTAAATTAACCTCAATAGGCAAACACAATGTAAAGAACTATGGACATTCTAAACTGTTTAACGTGGCTTAATGTACTAAAAACAACGACGAGAAAAGTGTGTGAGAGAAAGCTGGTTTTAACTGGTCATAAACACGATCTACTGTTAAGACAATGGCACCATGATCCAAGTGGAAAGACAATATCTTTCTCCCCGAGATGTAGAAAATAATTATACAGAAAACGCTTAACGTGATGTTTCAAGATGTGATAACAAAAGACCAAATTTAGTACACATCTTTTTAATGCGGCATACTTTGTACAGGCAAGCAGACGAGCCCAGAGCATGAACACAACTCGCAAAGCGTTTTCCCGTAGAGATCCGTTATAAAGAAAACTTTAAGAATGCCCCTAGCATTATAGAGGCAACAGGACGAGGATGTGACAATGTAACTTATTCCATGTGTCAAACACCACACAAATATGAATGAATGAATAAATAAATAAATAATAAAACATTAATTATTTATTTAAAAAATAAAAATTAAAAAGAGATGACTGAGTCACTTTCAGAACCAACTGGTCAGTGACCGATGTTGAGACCAAGTTACCAGTGAGTCACAATTTGCGTACAGAAATATTTTGAAACGCTGCACTGACTATAAATGAAATAAGATACTTGTACTGTACTGCAGTGCACCTTCATTTTGTGATTGAATTTGTAGCTACTCTAGATTAATCCAAACTCTTACACGAGAATATTATGATTCTGTAATTGTAGCTCCACCACTGAAGCACTGAGCAGATGCTTTAGACAAGACAACAGATAATACAAAAAGGTGCAGTGACCCCAAAATAAACACATTAATAACACACTCTTGCTTATCTGGAATGGACCTTCATCCAGATCGGTGCTTAAATAGAGTGCAATTCCAAAACTAAATGGATAAACTCCAGCACAGTGATGTTAAACTCAATCAAGATACAGCATGGCTGACATGTCTGGTTTTGACAGCAGGTTAAATCTGTCTTTCACTGAATGACAGTTTATTGAAGGCTGAAAGATGGCTGACGAAAGCTGGCAGATTTAATCCAAGCTATATGCAATCAAGATAGGAGACGCACAAACATGCTGCGACCAAGAGGCATCTGTCTACTAAGTAATCTTGTTCAAATATGTGCATTAAATACATGCATAAAACATCCCAGGAGATTAAATATGAAACGGCTCAGCAGTGCAACTGCCACATACCATATGTTCGGTCATTAATCAACATATACGAGCTGGTTGATATACTGCAATACAGAATGCAGAGTCAGGATTCGTTTGAGCGAGATGGAGAATCAGCACATTTCTCAGAGTGGATTTGAATAAAAAAAGCCAGCAGTTTTATAGATAGACAATTTAATGGGTTAAAATATACTGTTTCAGATGAATCTCTCTCTCAATGTGTGCATTAGGGGTGGTGGGAAACATGACAAAAACCATGATCTCAGGATACATGATGGCATTTCTACAATATATACAGTTTCAATTAACCCCATTGCAAAATTGACAGACTTTTAGCTGTCTGCAATTAACAAATCAAACAAAAGCAATTGAAACAGTTCAACACAATGAATGCTTCAAGTGGTTTCCCCAAATTCAACTGAAAATGCAACTTATGACTTCCCCAGTCTCAAAATTATTCAACCACCTGAATAGAATCCCTCACAACAACACAAATAAGCGAAACGGATGTTGTTTCAAGCACACCTGGTACAACTAATCAAGGTCTTCATTAGTTGCACCAGGTGTGCTTGAGTTGGAACACATGAAATACCTGAATTGGCTTGGGGCAGGAAAATGTATGAAATACCTGAACAAGGCAGAAAAATTAAGCCATCAACCAGATTTCTGAGAAGGCAGGTCGTAAAAAACCCTCGAGTGACTGCAGAAGACCTGCAGCAAGACTTTGTGGTAACAGGCACTGAGGTTTCAGTGAGCGCAGTAAGGCACGTACTAAACACAGAAGGTTTCCATGCCAGGACTCCAAGACGTACACCACTACTGACACAAAATTATAAGAAAAGTCAGCTCAAAATCATAAATAAGCCACAGAACTTTTGGGATTCTGTTCTGTGGAGCGATGAAATAACACTGGAACTTTTCGGTACGATAGATCAGCGGTATGTCTGGTAAGGAAGAATGAAGTCAAGCATGGTGGTGGCTCAGTCATGCTCTGGGGCTGCATCCTCTGGCACTGGAAACCTGGAGTGTGTGGAAGGCAAGATGGATTAATTGAAGAATCAGGAAATCCTATAACAAAACATTATGCTGTCTGTGAGGAAGCTGAATCTTGCGCATCATTGGACCTTCCAACAGGACAATGATCCCAAGAATACCCCAGATTCCACCAAGGCCTGGTTGCAGAAGTCGCCCTGGAAGATTTTACAGGGCCATCACAGTCACCTGACTTGAACCCCATAGAAAATCTCTGATTTGAAGAAGGTGGTTACAGCACGCATACCCAAGTATATTAGTGAACTGGAGGCCATTGTTCATGAGGAATGGGCCAAGATTCCTCAGGTACACTGCCAGAAGCTATGCATCTCATTTGCAGCAGGTCATGACAGCAAAGGGTTTTCTACCAAGTACTAAAGATGCTTGCCTTGAAAGGGTTGAATATTTTTGAGACTGTTGAAGTTGCATTTTCAGTTGAATCTGGGGAGACCACTTGAAGCATTCAGTGTGTTGAACTATTGCAATTACTTTTGTTTGATTTGTTCATTGCAAACAGCTGAAAGTCTGTCAATTTTGCCAAAAAACCTGATTTGCAATGGGGGTTGAATAATTTTGATTGTAACAGTGAAACAGCAGTGTTGCATTTAAACATAAACCATACAAATAAATTTGAGGATACTTGATGGCAACAAAAATAAACAAAATAAATTATGGCACAGTACACTTTTCTGAGATATTCTAGATAATACAATATCTCCTTATAACTTTCTTTAGCTGATCAAGTTTTGTAATGTTTGGAATCCTTTAAATCCTTTTTATTTATCAAGATATCTCTACTATATCTAGGGATGCACAGAACGTTTGGCAAATGAAATAATTCGGCCGAACATAGCAAAAAAAGCATTTTCGCTGTTCGGCCGAATAAATTTGACCGAACAATAACGTGTTTGATGACATGACCAAATAGCCTAGCAACCAGGGTGAGACGCGCGAATGTCACGACCTCGATGAGGGGGTGCGCGCATGCACGAGCTGTGGACACGTGCGTTTTTGTTTTGTTTCTGTTCCAGAGCATGTTTCTGTCACGTCGCAAGACGCAAGGGAGTAGAGTACGGAAGCAGGTAAAGACGTATTTATTTAAGGGCAGGAAGACAAATCCTATATCTACTATAATACTCCACGAGGTGTACAGGGATGCAAGCGGTATATATCCCGAATATAATCAGCCATATATAACCGAATAGAACCATTTTTTGCACTCGTCAATGCACTGTTTAGTTGTAGGCTTCAGAGTGTTCCATTCTTTCAGCAGTCAGTTATAGGCCTAACATCGGCTATTCAAGGGGGGCTCAAAGAGGACCACATCCAAATATTTTTATTTTACTCATTTATTTATTTAAAGTTATATTGTGCCTTGCCTGCTGGAATGAAAAAAAAAATGTTCAGTGTTAAATAAATATTTTCAACTTGTAGTTATTGTAATTTTTTTCTTTGAAAAGCCAGACGAAATAGTAAAAAGCACATTTTGACTATTTAATTTATGCAATGGTGAAAAAGTTTTTCTTTATATTCGGTTTCGGCCAAGAATTAATTTCGGTGCATCCCTAATTATATCTTTGCATCTCCCAGTCCTAGTGTCTAGCACTGCCACATTTCTCTCTTACAGAGTACGCCATTAAGTAGGAGACAGGAAGTTATACTCTATGTAGGACACAAAGTGAATAAGCAGCCATTTGCAATTTTGCCCAACATCAAGATGTCTGATATAGCTGGGAGGAAGGCATGTACAATGTAAAATTGAACTAAATAGCAGTAAGAAATCTGTGTGTAAATGAATAAAAACTAAACTGTCTTGCCTCTTGTAGGAAATTTGGCAGACATTACACTACTAATGAAGACTTTTAGAGAAGTGATTCGTTCAGAAATGAATCAAGGTTCTGTGTAAATCTGCTTGACTCATCGACAGTGTGCGCACTATTTATGACATCACCTGCAGGTCTGGACTTGCATAGTCCCTGGGGTAGAGGGTAACTAGATTCATCATGGGTACAGGGATATCACGGAAATAACGATATCACATAGGATTGCAGTTAATTTACTAATCCATGTTTCACTATCCGGTGAAAAAGCACTATTACAGTAATGAGGATTTTTGAAGCACAGATGTATACAGACATACGCACAGCTGGGACCGAACTGGTTGTGAGTTCCACTGGGTACTGACCATCATTCAAGAATCAAATTATTAGTCATGATCAGATTTACCTGGTGCAGGTGGTGTGTGAAAGGACACCTCAGGACTGTACGGGCTGTGAATGGTATTGCGGCTGCTCCGCACCCTGAACGCGTAGCGGCAATCACTATCCAAATCACACACCACTGTGCTGGAGCCGTGCACACGCTCGGTCAGGTGCCACTGGCTCTCCTCTTCATCCTTTGCAGGCACTTTTCTATACTCGAGGACATGGTGGTCGGTGGGTAGAGAGTCCTCATGCAGCCTCCAGTGAATCAGGCCCTCGTTATACACACGACTCTGAGACAGGTCAATCATGGGAGGATTGGGAACTGGAGAACAAAAAAAGGATAAAAATAAATCAGCGTTAGTGTTTGAATTGCATAGACATGACTGCTACACTCTAAAGCAGTGCTTCTCAAACCTGTCCTCTAGGACCCCCTGCACATTTTGTATGTCTCCCTCATCTAACACACCTGCTACAACTCATCACCTCATTAGTACAGACGGGATTGGGTGTGTCAGATAAGGGACCAGTACAAAATGTGTAGTGCTGGGGGTCCTCCAGGACAGTTTTGAGATGTCCTGCTCTAAAGGACAAAGTGAACAGGACAGGAAGAGAGTTATTCCCAAGCCAGGATTAATTCCAAGGTTCACAACAGAAGCCAAGGTAAATAAATCATCTAATGAGTGCTGAATGCAAAAGGAAAGACTGATGATGAAAAATAAGCAAGGTTTGTAGGGAGCACAAGATTGTTAAATCCTTACAGATGCATTTAAAATTCAGAAAAATCAGTGATTAAGTTTGGAAAAAATCTCAAGCATGACTGCATCCAAAAAGCGAACAGCTGTAACCTCGGTAAGCGAGGACGAAGAGCGAACTGTCACACAACCTAGGAAGCCTGCCGAGCTTTTAGCAATAAAGCCAAAGCACGTTCCCCCAAATAACAAGCTATTGATCAGAACAGGGGCTGCATTAAACCCCAAAATTGGGAAGAAACCTCATCTCACTCACTGGTCATGAATCTGTTGCACCATAAAATATGGCAGAGGAAAACGAAAACAGATTTAAAGGGCTAGAGGCCAACAAGGTGTGCCACACTCCAGGCATTGACAGCTTCCATCAGCACTACAAAACACCATTAAAGTCCACTGTAATCAGAGATGCAGTGTTGAAATGGATCGGCCACATGCTATCTGCCTCGTCTGCTTTTTCCTTTGATCAATTTCACTTGTTATACGCAGTGCTTCCCCCCCCCCAATCACTAGCCATTAGAAGCATTAGCAAAGATCAGATAGTGAAATATCAGAATTGACCGTCTAAATTATTTTAATACATCTTTACCCATACACAGAAAGGCAGACTTTTTTTTTAAATTATGCATTGTCACTGATTGGTGACAGGATACATGTATATACACATGCACGCATGGTGGATTCAGAAAGTATTCAGACCCTTTTATTGTTGCATATCTAATTGTGCTGTGGATTTGATTTTGAAGGGATATAACTGCCATTTTGTACCCATCTATAAAACTGGACCACTGAAGTCCTTCAGTGACTTGCCTCAAAGCCACTCCAGTCAGTCCCTCCAGGACTTTACAATTTTGCAATCGCAGAAATGAATGCAAAATCAAGGAAATTCTGCAATATTCGGATGACCTTGCAATTTTTCTAACTTACTACAGATTTGGGCCAAGACACATCATGTGACATCACCACAGTGCATTTTCAGCCAAAGCCCTCTTCAAATTCACATGCATCAAACATGAGTACAGCTAAAAGAGCTCATTTACCAACAAACATCACTGCGAAAGATGTGGAAGACAATTTCATACAATTGCAATTTCACCAATTCAAATAGTTTGCTTGGGGGAGGCCACAAAACTCCACAAGTTGCACTGCAATTTTTTTATAGTCCACAGCAAAATCAAGCACTTTTGGCCACAAAAAAAAAGTCCAGTGTTGTTTTGGCTGTATAATTGGGGTCAGTGTCATGCTTAAAGGTGAATAGTTGCCCCCAGTCAGAGTTTGTGCAACTTCTGTAGGAGGTTTTCTTAAAGGTTATTTCTGTATTTGGCTACATTCATCTTTCTCCCAATTGTGACTAGTCTCCCAGTCTCTGATACTGAAGCGTAAAATGATGCAGCACAGTGCTTGCCTGTTTTGCCCAAAAAGTTACATTTTCGTCTCATTAGACCAGAAAATCTTTCAACATGAATCCTTGAAGCAGTCATATGCCTTTTTCTCAGTGACCTCCATCCTGATTTTTGGATTGCAGGGACTCCCATTTCTGCCCTGGACTGCTGTAAGAAGTGATGCCACTGTGGTTCTGGAAACACGCAAAGCTTTAGAAATTGTTTTATAACTTCACCTGAGCTATGCCTTGACAGAATTTAATCACAGAGATCCAAGGACAGTTTTTTGGACTGACTGACTACATGCATACATATAGAACTATCCTGATGTCTTCTGTTTGTGTCTCTCATACAAAGTAAATTTAGATCAACAAAAAACAAAGGCAACCTGAGTAAACACAATAGTAGTTTTTTTTTTTTGCTTCAATAAAAAGTAATACAACACCTACCAGCAATGTGAAAAACTAATTGACCCCATAAACTTAAAATGTTTGTGCCACCTTTAGCAGCAATAACGTCAAGCAAAGGCTTCTGATAACTGGAAATCAGTCTTTCACTTAGTTCTAGGACTAGGATTTACTCCTACACTTTGGCTCATTGTCTTGTTGCATAACCCAGTTACGCTCGAGTTTCAACTTACAGACTGAAGACCGGATATTCTCCTTTAGGATTTTCCTAAAGAATTAATGTTTCCCTCAATTATTGCAAGTTGTCCAGGCCCTGAATCAGCAAAGCATCCCCACATCATCACACTTCCACCACGATGCTTGACCCTAGGTATGATGTTCTTTTTGTGCAATTCTGTGTTTGCTTTACGCCAGATGTAACGGGACCCCTGTCTTCCAAACAGTTTCACTTTTGACTCATCAATCCACAGAATTTTCTCCTAAAAGATTTGAGGATTCCTATTAGTGTTCAGGATTCAGACACAGTCTCGGTGTTAAAGTCTAGGCTTAAAACGTATTTGTTTACTCAAGCCTACCCTGACTAGATTCTATCTTACTACTTCACAGTCCTAAT
>JAOUWY010000049.1:3376802-3387167 GCA_025728095.1 Prietella phreatophila | reverse complement strand
TATTCTGTTTCTATTTCTGTAAAGCTGCTTTGAGACAATGGCTATTGTAAAAAGCGCTATACAAATCAAATTGAATTTAAGTTAATTGAACGGCTCTCCCTGTGGTTCTTTGGAGTCCCTGAGCCTTTCAAATAGGTTTATAACCCTTCCTAGTCTGAAGTATTTCAATCACCTTCTTCCTCATAATTTCTGGAATTTCTTTACATTTTGGGATAGTGTACTACTTGGTAAGACCTTTTAACCAACTTCATGCTGTTGAAAAAGTTCTATTTAAGTGTTGATTTGACTGAACAGGGTTTGACGTAATCCGGCCTGATTGCGTCTCGTCCAGCTGAACCCCATTTTGAATGCAGTTTCAGATAGACAGAATTTTAAGTGTTATGAAAGCAGGGGTTTCACCATGTGCTACACTAATCTGGCCATTCTGAACCAGAATTACACCATTTTGGTTCATCGACAGGTCACTAGTCAGTCGTTGCTCAAGAGCTGTCCGACTCCAGTCTTCCAAGCACAGTGATACTGACGTTATTGCTCAGAAGTGCTGATTTACACAATTTAATGGAAAAGCGACTCATTGCCAGCCATTTTAGTCGTTTATCCAGATATGTGTAAGCAAGGAATTATGTAATGGGACCTTGTAACTGAATAACTGGCATAGAACATGTTTTCTAGAACAATTCACATATTAACTAGTTAATTCCCCACAGCTTTAGAAGTTTGAAACTCCCCCCCACGCCATATTTTTTGCTGAACAGTCAAAAATGTGCTCCATGTTTGCATTGCCGACGAAAGACTTCTGACTAAATAGTTCCTCAGCAGACTTTGTATTTTAACCTATTTTCTACCTTGCAATTTTAACATCTATATTTGCCTCTGTAGCACTCCAGTCTCTCCCTGTATTTTTCTTTATCTACATACAATTGAGTGCCAACTTTTGCATTCCCTTGGTTTCTCAGTGGAAAAAAAATATGAGCATCCAGTTTATAGCTTATCTAGAAAACAAAACTCCAAGTTCACCCAACACAAATAGAAGATGTATTTAGAGGAACAGGAATTAGTGGAATAGGAAGAAAATCCACATTCAGACATAGTATTGATTGTTGCACTATTAAGAGTATACACTTTCAGGAACAACTGAAACAGCCAACCTATAATAAATGATTTGAGCAATTCAAAATGTAAGGATACTAAAGCCGTTGTGCTCAGCTGTATACTCTTTACAGTCACACATACATAGACCCATTAAGAAAGGAATTCAAGTAAGAGTAAAAGCTGCCAGTCATCCTTGTGCCAAAATGCTTAGAGATATATTAGGACTCCAACCAGCTTATTTAATTAGAAAGCCACTAGTAGCAGACACACCAGCACAACACCACCCAACTAGTGGAACAGATGAACGCATGCCATTCTCATGCTTACCTCCAGCAAAGGAAAGGTCTTTCAGCAAGGACTCTTCCTTTGAGGTGTCCAGGATAAACTCATCAAACGAGGGGTTAGCAGCAGGCTGAAAGGTCTTCAGTGACTCTGTGGCTTTCTGAACCCTGAACCCAAGAAGACAGTGAGATACAACCGCAGTTCTACCACAGCCATATTTAATATCATTACATATACAGTTCTTAGATAGTAAACTGCTCAAAGCTGTCTATAGGATATCAATTATCAGGATTAGACTGAAGGGGACAAACTTTTACCAGACTTAAATCTACCTATGCAGGTCATTATGCAAAGCTCACAAGCACATGGCCAGCTTTCGCCTTCCAGAACCTTAAGATAGACCACTAGCCACTGCTAAACAGCTTGTGTCAGTGTATATAAACAGCAGCTCTTATTCCTCATTAGAACTGCTCACTGGTTCTAAGGACAAAATGGTTGACTCATGCTGAGACTGCGAGGCTTTGTCAGTAAAAATAAGCAATGAAATAAGAGGATACTGGTGTAACCTGATGTGGAGCTGCTTAGCCGTCTGAACAAAGCAGGACTGGTCAATCTCCTTAAGGACTTCCTGTGCGTAACCCACTAAACCACTGTTCTCCAGCATGCCCTGGTACTCATCCACCTGGCTCTTGAGCTTGTCCTGACGCCGGTTCCTGGACAGCTCGATGGACCGCAACAATTCGGTCTTTCTTTCCTGCAGAGTCTCAAATAGACGCTCAAAGTGCTCGTTCGCCCGTCTCTCTGCGAGTTGTCCATTTTCCTACATTGATGAGATACAAATAGCAATTACTGAAAGCACTACTAGTCCATTTTCCATATACTGATAAGAGCTATGATTATTTGCCAATACCCAGTAATGATCTGATTGTCATTCTTTTCGATCAACTAATGATATGCTTAAGAGAGGAATTACTCAGGAGCCAATTCATGTCCAGCACCAATGCTTAACATTAGATAACTGCATCACTATACTATATACACACACACACCATACACTACCAGTCAAAAGTTTAGACACACTCATTCTTTATTTTAATTCCCCAACGTTTTAGAATGCTACTAAAGTCATTAAAACTCTGGAATAACACAAATGGAACTATGGGAATTATGTTGTGATAAAAAAAAATAAAAATCCAAAATAAATCAAAATATAGTATTGTAGCATCTTCAAAGTAAACACCCTTTTCCCCTAGAATTTCCAGAAATGTATTCTTGGCATTTTCCAAACCAATTTCTTGAGGAATCCCCCTGACATGCTTTTTAAAGAGTGTTAAAGGAGTTCCCACCAATACTGGACAGTTATTGGCTGGAATATTTTGCTCCAAGTCATCCATTTTTAAAAAAAAACTTTTTTTTTGGTAAATTAAATGTTAGTTTTCTAATGAAAGAAATGAACATGTTGGCACAATTATATTTTTGTCTACAACACCGATTTCAAACATTTAAAAATCATACACCTTCAGATCAAAAGCCTTTTAAGATCATGAGAAACATTTTAGTCAAGTGTCTAGAAAACGTTTGACTGGTAGGGTATAACTATACTACACCAGCATTTCCAGAACCAGTCTTTGGGGCCACTAGACAGTTTTGAACTCTCCGCCAGCTGCCAACATGCTTAAACAAAGCAAATCAAGAACACCATACACTGCTACATGTTTATTAGGAATTGGCAGAGAACAAAAATTTGAACCATCTTTCAGTCCCCAAGAACCAAAACAGTACTTTAATAATTAAAAGCCTGGCTGTGACATTGCTTACCTTAAGCTAAACAGGTTTAGCTTAAGGTAAACCTAAAGTTTCAGGAATCTACAGTCTTTATGTTGCTTGTCTAAACTACTGTTACAGCTCATTGCATTTTATATTGAATGATATTGAAAAAAAAAATATATCACAATAACCTAGACATTCCAAATCTGACCACCAAAATTTGTATAAACATGCTCATAAATTATACTTGACAACGAAAGAGATGATACTGTCTTGCAGTGAGCATTGAGAAGTTGCACCAAAAGGCTCTCGAATGTTTCCACAAACTTACCTCGGTCTGCCGAATCATGACCTCAAGTTCAGAAATCTGAGTCTTCACTTGTTCCTCTTTGCTAATTAAGTAATGGATACTTTTTGCTAGCTTATCCTGTTGGCGGAACAATAAAATCTATTAGGCAATGAATGCACGTAATGGAAAAGTGAACTGCCACAGCAATTTTCAGGCAGTTCAGAGCATCTAATACCACACTGACAGAAGACATAGAGCTTTGTGATGGCTTTAACATTATTAGGCACAACTGATGATTGCATTAAAAATGCATAGTCCAGGGCTGCTTGGTCTAATCTAAGGTTACACTGTTTAGACTAAAGACAAAAAGGCTTGAGGTGGGGTTTTTTTGTATTCTTTAGTAATTTACATCTAGCCAAATGGAAAGAAGAGGTTTTTACTCAGACATGCATGCATGAACTTTTTACCCTGTTCCCTTCTATTCACTAGTAACATGATCCTGAGTTCTTGCTAAGCAGGTAATGCGCACTGCTAAATTTTTAATGAGCAGATTTTTCAAACATAAAACTGTAAACCTTTAACAAGTACAGTGCACCATCACATACTTGGGAATGTGTTCGAAACTTAGTCTGCGTCTTCATACCTTCAGGACCTTGTAGGCACTGCTCATGGACGTGACCTTATGGTTAGCATGAGAACCGCCGAGTTTGCAGAGGTGACACACTGGCCGGCGACACACCTCGCAGTACATGTTAACTTTCTCCATCTCATGCTCAGGACACATCAACACCTACAGCCAGGAACATGGAAACTCTTAGTTTGAGATAGAAATGTAATCCAATGAACAATTCTCTCTCACAAATGATCCCAATCAAGAAAGCAAACCATAAAAGATGCTTTGTTTTGGAGCCACTGCTGGCAACGTTAATGTTACAAATCAACATTCCAAGGTATTATTAATCCACGCCTAGAAAGACTTTAGCTGGAAGGTTATGGTGAAACCAATACCGGCTAATTAATCTTGTATAATAGCACTTGATGTTCTGTCGATATGAGAACAAATAGCCTAGTGCATTTAAGAAAATGTTTACTAAACCTTATATATTAACACTAAAACTAGCTTTCCCAAAACGCCAAGTTAGATTACTTTTGATGATCATTTCTCTTTTCTGATATTTGATTTTCCTGAAGTATATGCTACTTTCTGTTTCCAAGTTCAGTGTACAGAAAATAAACTCTACTGATGTAAAGCTGGTCACGAGGGTGTCCTTGTTGGCTCATTTAGCATGTTTAAAACATGTATTTAAATTATTTTCATATAGACAGAGGGTCAAGTTATAAATGACGGATCGGGTTTTGTTTATTTTATGTAGAAATATACTATTAACTTATTTTTAACTTAAAGGAAAAATGTACCCATGTGACTATAGAAGACACGATAAAGGAAATGTTAAAAACAAAATGTTTAAACAAAAGGGGTCAATTTTGCAGCATGGCCATTCATACCTTTGGTCTGAAGTTAGTAGTAGGCCCGACGTACTCGTGTTGGGCCCTGGGTGTCCCCCACGGGTGGTGCAACTTGAAGCACTCGTTGCAGTAGCTCACCTTGCAGTCCATGCAGCTCTTGGTGGCCTCCTGCACAGCAGGTGGCTTGCACAGGTTGCACATGATGGCAACAGCGGCACGGGCCGCCTGCCTGTAGCGCTCCACAATGCTCTCCAGCGTGAAGTTGCGGAAGAGCATGCTGATGCCCCGCTCGCCCAGCTCTATGTCGCGCTGGCAACCTGGGCATGGGAAGCTGGTGACGCGGGGTGTGACTGAGGAGCGCCTCCAGCCGGGGGAGGATGACACGGACCCTGATTTCACACAAAAATTACACCGTCAGTTAAATAGGTGTAAGAACCGCATTATAAAAGTGAAAAGCACTGCTGACCTAAAAAAAAAGAAGAAGAAGAAGATGCAACTCAAGTCAGCTGACTCAAGTTTCAGGATGCTCACAAACACTGCAACAAACAGGAAAAAAAAGCCACAAAGCACACAATGATCTGGACAATAAAAAGAAAACAGAAACAAAAATGATACGTGTGTGAATTACATACCAAATTCTTGAGAGACGAGCAGAATAGATAAATCACACACACAAAGAAAAAACCTGGGTATGTATGATAACCAACAAGAGTTCTGTGTTTCTTTTGACATTTTATCGACACCAGGAAAACTACAGCGGTCTTTGGTAAAGATTTTCCTGTTCCTTGTCCAGTTCAATGCATTTAACACATACACGTATAGCGTATTTACAGAGACAGACACAAACTTAGTAGTTGACATAAAGGAAAATCTCAGATACAAGAGAAAGTCACAGAGCACAATTAAAACATTCACTACAACTATGACCGGAGCAAGCAGGTAACACACTCAGCTAAAAATAAATAAATAAAATTTAAAAAAAGACTAAACTTAGATGCATGGCATGAACACAAGACAGAGACAGCACACTGCATGGCACAATAGTGAGCAATGGATGCAAAACATTTCTAGAACAAAGCATGCATAGAGATGTACGGAGATGTAACGGACTCATAACGGCTTGATCGTTACAGACTTGACGGGAGACGGTGGTGACGGAATGACTATGGGGAACTTTGTGGGTGCCGGCTGAACGAAATGAGGGGAAATAGGCAGTGAGCGAGGGCGCGTTAGAAGAAGAAGCATGTACTTAGGCCGTGGTTGCGCTGTGCTGCTCGGGGTGGGGAGGAGCAGGCAGCATCTGCAGCACGGCTCGCTGGGGCCTGCTGCTGCTGCCGCAATGACACTCAGGCAAGAGGAGGGGAAAGAAAATAAAACGCTCAGACCAGTAAGTCATCGTAAGGCCATTCTGGCAGAGCATAGAAGTGCCTGGCCCTACAAAAACCACAAATCAACGGCAAGCACCCTCTCTTTCAAGATTATGGTACAACCCTAAAACTGAAAAAAAACTGATGAACTCGAATGCATTATCTGCCTTCCGACCTGCCTCGGTCACGTTAAATTTCATATAAGTTGTCTCACTTTAACATCACTAATTGCAAATTGATGTGTGCTATTAACATCCAAGGTGGGTGGAAGAGTATAACGCTTTGAAACGCATCCAAAAATTAGGCCTGCATGTTTGAAATACTGAGCATATTTACTGACAGGAGTAACACTGAATATAAGCACGTCTGTCTGAGGCTTGTGTTGAGACATCTTAAATTACATACCGTTTTTCTTTTTTTTTTTAAGGACCAGGCTGGAACCAAGTGGTGCACTGATGCGTTGATTGATTAGTTAGGAGAACAGACATGCTATTAATGGTACAAAGAACCTATCAAAATTAACAATGCACATTTCATTAAGTGACAGTCCCTACAGAAAACTAACTCAAGATCAAAACAAACATTCAGAAGAACTTGCAATTTTTCAAAATTACCGCAAGACGCATCATGTGACATCAACACAACACGCACACAGTCAAAGCATTCTTCTATCCAGGTGCATCTAACACTAGTACAGCTAAAAAGGTCTCGTTTACCAACAAACATCATTACAAATGACCATGCAGAACTATTTTGTGCAATTGCAATTTCACCACTTCAAGTAGTTTTCCGCAAAAGAAAAAACACCACCACAGCAAATGTTTTAGCATTTTTGGCTGCAACAATCACAAAAAAAAAAATAAAAAACTCGGCACAATCATGTATGGACCGAAATGAACACGTCTGAATAAAATGCTCATTCTGTCTAGTTATTGGGTTTTAAAAGGAGCAGTTAGTAATTTTAGGGCCATCTTTAGGGCCATGTTGGACAAATAGCAACTGGACCGAATAAACCTATTTTTAATTATATTTATTTCTTTTTAGAAGGAATTAATAATAGATCTGACCTGATGATCTCTTTCTGTTGAAGCTAGGCATGTGCATAGATATTCAAATGCCCATTAACCATCTGATGCACCAGTATTCAAATAAATACTGAAATCCCTATTCAGCCATTCGTTATGCCATACGTCCACAGGAGGTCAATGTGAAAATGAAAATATGTCTAGCAGAGAGCAGCACTGTGGTTTTGTGCAAGTTCATCGGGCCTAAAATAAAAGATTTTTAAAAATACCAGAGGAGTATGCGGGGGTTTTTTTATCCCTCATGTAGGCAGGAGATCAGATATCGGAGATGAAGCTTGCAGGATAAAATACAATTCCAACAATGTTCAACTCAAGTCTTAAATGACAGTGGACACATATCAGGTACTTTGGGCTCGTATATTTGCCAGATTTACACCAGGAGCGACATGGCATGTGTTTCAAGCGCTCCAGAACACTTTCGCCCTGTGTTTTCTTTCATATGATTAATGAATACAACAAGGAAATATTTGTAGTGGCTGTCAGATTGTTCTAAACAAAGCATATTAACAATGTTCATTAGTGTAAATAATAATAATAATAATAACGAATTTGAATTTTAGTGACGTCAGTAGCTGAAATATTAAGCGGACATTCAAACTTTTTTGCTGCAGGGTTTAAGATTTCCTGTTAACCGTTTCTCGATATTATCCGTCCGTCACACATACGCCAGCACTGACAGGAAGAATGCTTAATTGCAGTGGAAAATGATACTTGATTAATCCACATTAATGACCAATTCCCCCTCTCTCTTAGTGGTTAACCCAATATCAATTCATTAACTATTTAAATATTAAAAAACAGGCAGGAGGTGTTTCCTTACTTAAAACTACTTATTCCTCGTATGGAAAATTCTTTTGAGCAGCTCTGCTCACTTTCGGATATGGGGGTGGGGGGACCTGAACATTTTAAATACACTTCACGGTATTACTGAAATTCACCGTGAATATAAAGTAGGTCACTACTGTGAAATAGTATTTAGAAATATATTTGTGTTTCACAGCAGGGGAACACTGCACAGTGACCCACACATTCCAGTCCAGCACACCTCCACAGCAACATCCTCGGCTCTCCCGAATCCGTGCTCTCTCTACACTCTTAATAAATAAATATGTAAATGTGTGGCTTCAGTGCTGCACCACATTATGCAGTGAATATGCTCAGTAAAAAGAATTGTAAAAAAAAAGGTGCGAAAACAATTTCCGTTATTCCATTACACCATACAAGGAAGTGTTTGTGTCTACAGAGAAGCAGTGTGTGTTAACAGGGGTTCTACAAAACACTGTACTCACTACAGCTATTCAAATTATACAACCCACATCTACCTCTCCCTCCAAATGACCTTCTGAGTGAGGCTGCAAGCAACAAACAGAGAAGTGAAATAAAATAAGACTTAACACAGAACAAATGCGAACAAATATGGCATGAGACTGGGCTTACAACCCAGGATTGCACAAAACATGAAATTATATTACATGTCGCACATTTCAATGCAAAGCTGACGCTGTAGATGAAGACAACGGGGACACATTTGTTAATTCACAGGAGCTCGATGCACATCTTTGACGGACAGCCAAAAATAAAAGCTTGAATAATTTGCTTAAGCAAATGTTGGATGGCATAAAAGAAGCCTGGAGGTTCTCGTCCCAAGGTTTGAGTTAATCCTCCTCGTGCCAGACTGCCTCACCATGACAACTCTTTGTAAGAGGTAGAACTAGAAAACATCAATCCCTTCCTCTCTACTGGGGGACCACACACACACACAACATGCCTATAGCTCACTAAATATCCTAGTTAATACAATAATCCAACTGTCTCGCTAAACTTTATGCACCACATTTGGTAACAGAGAATCATTCGTGTCCTCCGAAGGTTAGGAAAGGAACTATATAGTGAGTTTATAAGAAACATTATTGCATGCAAGAACACAGGCAGTAGGCTTTCACACTAAAATGGTTAATAGAGCTAGGTTTGCTGAGGCATGTTTGAACGAATAATTAATTAAAAAGCTTTATATTCACATTAGCTGGTATAAGTTTCTTTCTTGTGCTTTCTCCCTCCTCACCCAGACTTCACTATCTAATATCTAGGCTCCCAGATGGCAGGAAAGAAAAGCAAAACAAGTAAACACGTTCACATTTTCTTTTGCACAGCCAACAACGCACTGAGAACGTTCCCCAAGAAACATTATTTCATATTCTGGTGTCTGCTGAGACTCGGAGCTGGGACGCACCTGATCGGACCAGCCTGTCCAACCTCTCCATGCTAGGAGAGGGAACTCTGGACCTCGGGCTTCCAGGGTTCGAGCACTCGGATCCGGCGTCCGTGCCGAAGGAGTCGTCCTGGTTTAGCATGAGCAGCTCTTTGACACATTTGTGACAAACGCTGTGCTGGCAAGGCAGGATGAGTGGGTGCGTGAACAGTTCCTTGCAAATGGGGCAGATCAGCTCACGCTCGATGTTCTTTATAGGGACCTTCAAAACATTGAGACAAAAACAAAGGAATCAGGCTTCTCGCTGAGAGAACGAACAGGAAGAAAATGTGTAGGGGAAGAAAAAAAAAACCAGTTTGAGATATCCAGGTGAGGCAAATTTTCAATTCATTCATTCATTTTTAAACATATTTGGACTTTTTAAGCACAGCGGAAGAATGTTTAGGTAAGCATGTAAATATTTTTTCAACTAAATCATCGCACAGGAAATAAATTCTGTAAAAGAGTTCTACATATAAGTTGCTGCAAGTATGAGACTGAAGACCCTGCACCCAAGCTCAAGCCTGATTTGCATAGGAAAAGCCACGTGGGGGAAATAAAGGGGAAGGGAGCAAGCCATTGTTGGATTCCTGCCTGTCTTCACTCTTGATCATGTTGAATTGCGCTATTTTTACACTTAAACAGGCGATGTTGTCAACACAAAAAGGTTTCCTCGTTCATTCAAATCTTTCTGATTTTGTTTTTGTTTGTTTTTTTTTTGGGGGGGGGGGGGGTTATTCAGTCCAAAAAAAACCCGGGACACGACAT
>JAOUWY010000049.1:3136997-3150939 GCA_025728095.1 Prietella phreatophila | reverse complement strand
TTCTGTAAAGCTGCTTTGAGACAATGTCTATTGTAAAAAGCGCTATACAAATAAAATTGAATTGAATTGAATTGAATGGTCCTGTCGCTGGAAATTGAGTTATCAGTGTCCCAATGTTTCACCACCAAGCGAGCTGCTTCAGACACACCAGGAGATCAAAACTTTTTCCCCATTCTGATGTTAGATGTGAACACTAACTAAAGCTCTTGACCTGTTACTGCATGCATTGCACTGCTGCAACACGATTGGTTGATGCATGAATGAACAGGTTTATGTATGTTCCTATTAAAGTGGGTGTACAGTGAGTGCAATTATGGAATTAACAAAAAATAATAATAAAACAGAAAAGCTTTTTTGTGACAAGAATTTGTTTTTATTAGCTTTTTTTCATTTATTAAAGAGAATGTCTTTACAACTTACATTTACTTATGAATCAGATGTTAAGGAGGTTGGAGAAGGACAAGGAAAAAACCCTTGTGACGGAACAATATCTTACAGGCATATAAACTTCAAGCGATTTTGGAATGTCCAGCTCTGTTCACCTCTAGCAGTGTGTAGCAGACGGGGTGAATAACAAAAGGCACTGCAAAGAGCCCACTGTCCACAATCAGCATCAAAAACCACAGGCCAAGAGGCATTACTCAGGAAGTGAGTGAGTGAACCTGAGTGGCCCTTCACTACTCCTAATCTGATCCGAGACGGCCAGTGCAGCCTGAACCTATGTTATAAATTATAACTGCAGATGGTACAGTAATGCAAACCATCAAATATATCTCATGATCGCTTTAATTATTTTAATCACAAATAGAGTAGACGAGAGGAAGGAGAAATCCTGCGACTCTTCACTCTGACGGATGAGTTGCTTCCATATCGGAAGGAACTCTTTACAGGAAATGTAACAATCTCCAATCTATGCCAGTCTACAGAGACTAGACTAGGCGAGTGCTTTTGATCATTTGTGGAAATTCTGAGCTAAGAATTGTTTCAGGGAAGTAGTTAAATATTCAAATCTGCTGATTAAAACCCTCATTGTACATACTAATGCTATAGTTAGGAAATTATATTAGTTGGCATCTGTCATAAACATCAAAAGCATTCAATTGTTCCCTAATAGAATTCAAGTGCTTTTCTTTACACAGGAGCCAGCCTGTATTTCCTGCCTAGAAACTCGATGTCAACGTGTATATTAAGAGCTTAGTGTCATTTGGTGGGAGAGACATTAAACGTTAAGAAGCTGAATTTGAGCTATTTAGCCAATTAGCCGTTTAATTGCATTGTACCAGCCAGAACTAAGGAGACTTTCACAGGAATTTGCAGTTACTCTTCAAATCATGAAACAAAAGTAAGAACATCAGCCCCTGGAAAAAAAAAACAAAAACAAACAACAACAACAACAACAGAAAAACCCAAAACAAAAACAGCAACACCGACAGCACTGCTAGCACAACAAAAGGGCTGCTTTCAAGTGTTTCATTGGCACATTTAGAAATCAAACACAAAATACGCTGTGTAGTTAGCCCCGCCCACCCAATATTTCCAAAGTGACCAGAATGAACAACAAGAATACCTACATTCTTTAGTTGCTTTTTTTTTTTTTTTCATCAAACAAAGAAAATACATAATCATAAGGACTACTAGGTAACAATTAACAGCTAACAAACTCTTCACTACTCAGGGGTGTAAGGCACAAATTTACACATGGAAGAAACAAACAACAAAAAAATAAAAACCAGGCTACTAAACATGTAATTCAGTAAGAGGGTCTGTGTGAAGATGAGACTAGGAAATGATAACTTTTAATACCTGCCGATAAAAAAAATAAAATAATTTTAAAAAAAGCATTCCACCATGCTAGCTGTGCGCCAGCATCCATCCATTTGTGTTGCAAATAATATGGGGATATTTTTTGTTCTTCCTTGGCTCAGTCTTTGCACACTCTCATGCAAACAGTGAGCCAGAATGGCACTCAGTGAAGCTATGGCCATTAGGATTAGAGGTTGCTGACACAATCCACTGTGCTGAATGAGGATGCACATGGAGAAGTGAAGGTGTGTTGAAGGAGTTCCAGTTTGAGATTAAAAAAAAATTCTTTCCTCGTCAATGTATTTTTCACAAAGGGAGATTCATCTTGGTGTGATGCTGGATCTTAGCCATTCTCGAACTACTCTGGCAAGGTTCAATAAATAGCTCCTCGGTGCAGAGGCCTTAATTCCCTCCATAGCTTGCTTAGAAACATCCAAAAAAGTTAGAGGACTTTGCTTCAATGAGTTGTACTGGCTCCAGTTGAATGACTTTAAATAATTTTACATAATTAATTAAAAATTAAAAAATCTCTCTCTCTCTCTGAATCTAAAAAGAGTCAGTCTTTCTTTGAAAGCACTTTATTAAAAAATAAATACAACCAGCTATTAGTACTAACAGTCACGGGTTATTCAGTCACCTGTTACAGTAGACAATTTTTCAGACCTCGCTAAGGCAGAACATGATTGCTGTGTCCATTAGCTGCAACACTGAGAGAGGCATTTCATCGTTTTTTTGTTTTGTTTTTTTAATCTTACTTCACAGTTTTCCTTTGTAAACCAGCTGTTGTTCCAGGCTGAGACCGCTGTTCTCCATGTGTTTGTTTCTTATCAGGATATGTAGAACTATGCAATCACACGCCTCTCTGTGATCCACAATGTGCTTTTGGCAGGCTGTTGTGGTCGCGTCCCCAGCCTGGCATACTGTCGTCTTAAAAAAAAAAAAAAAATACTGAGCAAAATAGCTAAATCTGGCTCAGTGACAAGAGATTTGAGAGTCCCTCTCTTTTCGGTAGCAGGTGGTTACATCTTTTACCATGAGGAATCAACAGCCTGAGTTAAACACGTACATTTATGTGAAAAATGTTTGTTTTTTTTGTGTGTGTGTTTTCTTAAAAGAACAGTGAGCATTTCCTGTACACAGCTGTACAACACAGATTTCATGTTCCTCTGTCCAAGTTACGCTGATTATGTCCCTGAGTCGCTGCACTTAACTTTCCCAGAGAGGGCGAACTGTGAAGGTTTGGGTGGGACGTCTGGTTTGCGGTGCCTGGAGCTGCAGCGAGGCAACGAGCCGTATGAGCTCAAGCTGGAGTGACGTGAAAGGCCTGAAGGAGAAGAAACGTGCATGGAGTCAAGCCTCTGTGGAGCCGGGGGTGGTGTCTCGGCACGGCTAAAGCTGCGCTTCCTTGACAGGTGAGACGAGTTGGACGAATTGGTATTGTGCTGCTGCTTTTTCAGGCCCATTGGGTATCCACGACAGTACATATCTAGCCTCTTGCCCATCTGAGGAACAGCTGGAGGTACCACAGCTGCTAATGAGGCTTCCCTCTGGGGCACGCGGGGTGGCACCCCATCTGAATCCACCATCGCATTGTGGCATGGGCTCTTCATTGTTTTGTATTCCAGCGTGGCTGCTTGATCATCAGGCAAATCTGTACGATGCGGCTGCTCTACATACTCGTGCTGGTAGACCTGCTGGTGCTGGTGCTGTTGTAAAGGTAGCACCACCACACTGGGGATGTGGCCTGGAGACGCCCTCAGTGGCAGGTCAGTGCCTATCAGAACATTAGGCGAGCCCATGGAGACCAGCTCTTTGGCGCAGGCATTAATTAGGTTCTGGTTCCTCTCCCAATCCCGGCTGGCATGGCTGGGCTTGCGGCGCAGCTGCATGGGTGTTGATTCGGGTGTGGGAAGTGCCACCAGGTCCAGGTGCTGCTGCTCCTCGGCCTTGATAAGTGTCTTTCCATTGTGCATCAGAGGAGCGAGGATGGCCTCGGGCCGGCCATCTTTGGCTTGCGTCTCAAACAGACCTGTCAGCTTGGTGACGCTGTTCATGGAGCCGCGTCTGGAGTTCACAGCCTCCTTGGTTTTTTTGCGTGCTGAGAGCTCGAGATGACGTCGGCGATGGTCACATACACAGTAGACCACAATACCAGAAAAGACAGCACCCATGATAAATGCCAGGACCACAGCCACGGCCAGTAGAGTGATGGGCACCATCTGATCACGGCCCTTCTGGAAGCTCTCACGAATCACGCCTGCAGGTAAGAATTGAGAAATTCTTTACATGAGTTGAAACTGCACACATCAGATAGATTCAGTTTCATAACAAACGTGGTGTAAATAGCACTAATTATCAGCAACAAGCAGGGATCATATAATTTACATACACTATGATAACTAAGCTGGTACCTTCATCTCATGCGCCTCCTTTTGTATACACCTGAGCTCCAACTGCTTAAATAAATTGCCAGACGTCTTGAGTGCTGGTATAGAAAAACTAGCCCAGAGGTCTGCTTTTACCAAGTCTGCTTTTAATGCCACACATACAGCATACTACTCCTCCACAATTAGCACTGCTAAAAGTAGACCTAAGACATTATTTTGCACTGTTAAATAAACTTATTAAGCCATCAACACATCATATTACTGGCTCAATTGACCTCTGCAACTCCTTCCTTAACTTTTTTGAAAATAAAATAAAAATGTATTCATGAAACATTTTCATTAAACTCATCTAATTGGTCTTCACCTCAGCCCATAAAACACGTCCTCTCTAGCTTTCCTCTCACCAGTCCATCCTCTGTTAGTGACCTAATTGCTCAAACTAGCTCATCTACTTTGTACTTTGCAGTTAGAGCCAACACCTACCTCACTTCTTAAAATCTATCTGTAATCTCATCTCCTACTGCTCTCTTGATCAACTGTTCTATCTCTTCTGGCTTCTGATCATTTAAAACGGTTGCGGTCACTCCTTTTAAAAAAAAAAAAAGAAACCAGGGTTAGATTCTTCTGTTATGAATAATTTCAGACCTGTATCTAATCTTCCTTTCATTTCTAAGCTGTTTGAAAAAGTAGTTGCCTCGCAGCTACAAGCTCATCTCTCTGTTAATAATCTTCTTGATCCCTATCAATCTGGTTTTCGATCAGGCCACAGCACTCAAACAGCACTGTTAAAAATGACTAATGACCGCCTAATATCTGCTGATTCTAGTTGTATTACTGTTCTCATCATGCTTGATGTAACAGCAGCCTTTTACACTGTATTTCATCACATACTTACCTCTCGGCTATCAGCTATAGGCATCATGGTAGTGCTATGTCTTGGTTTATATCAAATCTCACTGATAGACAATTTTTCACTACTATCCATAACTTCAAATCTACTTCATGTTCTCTCTCTCAAGGTGTCCCTCAAGGCTTCTGTTCAATATTTATTTGTTACCTCTTGGTCACATTATCTGTAGTCATGGTCTCAGCTATCATTGTTATGCCGATGACTTGCAAATTTACATATCAGCTCGCTCTGTCTCCGCTCTTCCTCTGGACTCATTGAATGCCTGTATTGCTGACATCAAAATCTGGTTACATTAATGATAAATCTTATTGTTTTTGGTCCACCATCCCTTTTAGAGAAAAGTCTGAACTGAGTTTATCTATTGATGGGGCTACATTAATTCCACCATAATATAAAAAATGTAGTTGTAACATATGATTCGTCACTTACTTACATTTCAATCTCAAATAAGTTGCCAAGACTGCATTTGACCACCTTTGCAATATTGCCTGTCTGACTACCTGCTCTCAGCACTAAAGAAACTGAAACTCTAATTCATGCCTTGATAACCTCTCATCTTGTCTACTGTAACTCACCTCTTATTGGGCTGCCTGCTAAAACACTAGATTACAATATGTTCAAAATTCTGCTGAATGAGACATCAATCAAGTCAAGAAATCTGATCACATTACCCCTTTGCTCTATAATCTACATTGGTTACCTATTTCTGTCTGCATTCAGTATAATATTCTCTTGTTAACTTTTAAATGTCTTCATGGACTTGCTCCCCATTATTTATCTGAACTGCTGCACTATTATTCGCCTCCTTGCTCTTGTCGGTCATCTGACTTAAAACTACAGAAAGTACATAATTTTCATCTTTCATCAATGGGTGGTAGATCGTTCAGTGCTGTGGCTCCGAAACTCTGGAATTCTCTTCCACTAACTCTTTGGGACACCTCTACCATATCCTCATTCAAATCACAACAAAAAAAAACCTCTGTTCTTACAGAATTTCCAGCCCTCCTCTGGATAGTGTTTTGCTGTTTAGTTACAGTGTTAATATATGTATGTATGTACTGTATGATGCATGTATTTATATTTGATGCTGTGTTTATGTATTATGTCCTTGTACAGCGACCTTGAGCTTGGGAAAGGCGCTTTGTACATAAAACTTCTCTTATTATTATTATTATTATTATTATTATTATTATTATTATTATTAATTGGTATACAAGTTTTTGTAATAGATAGAGTCCAACATTATAAATAAATGTCTTCAATTAAGTCATTTGTAAAGTTTTCTCACTGGTCTAGTGTTGCTTTAACAGTGGAGCATGAAAATAAACTCTAAATAAGGACTTTATAATCTGCATTTATATCAGGGATTCATAAAAAAAAAATGCCATGGATTTAAAGTCCAGCTCCACAACGCAAAACTACACATTCTATAGAATAATGACATACATTATTGTTAATCCTATGAAAACACAAGAGAATATGCTGTATTTGTACCACTGATACACTATATGGCCAAAAGTAGGTGACTATCTCACCAATCACGCCCATATGTACGTTTTGAACAGCCCATTCCAGATTTAGTCCCCCTTTTCTGGTATAATAACCTCAACACTTCTGGGAAGGCTTCCACTATTTTGGAGTATGGTTGTGTGGATTTGCCCATTCAGCCACACGAGCATATGTGAGGTCAGGCACTGATGTTGGCTGAGGAGGTCTGGCTTGTAGTCAGTTTTCCAGTTCATCCCAAAGGTGTTCAGTGGGGTTGAGGTCATAGTTCTATGCATGCAACTAAAGTTCTTCACCCCAGCCTTCGGGCTGTCAGGGACACTGTCATGCTGCAGCGTGGTTGGGCCCCTTAGTTCCAGAGAATGGAAATTGTAATTCTACAGCATACATACTGTATAGTCTAAGAAAATTGTGTGCTTCCAACTTTGTCGAAACACTTTGTAAAAATTTTACAAAAATGTTACGTAAAGGTGGACATACCTTTCAGAATTCCTACACTTTGTGTAAATTATAATAAAGATTTGCCATGAAAAATGTCAATGGAACATGCTACCCAATAGCTATATTCCACTATAATGGAAATAATATTCAGCATTTACATGTGAGGAGAATGGCCAGGATAGCCAGAATCAATCACAAGACTAACAATGAGAAATAGGTGAAATCTCAAAAAATCTGTAGCAGGGGTCCAGTTGTTTGTGGAATACTTAGATAGAAGCAAGGTATTTCTGTGAGTGCCAGTGTAGTCACAGCATAACATTTCAGCAACTAGAAAATTGTTCTAATTGGACAATACACTAAGAACCATAGTAACAATGGAGAAATATGTATATAATATATATATATATTTTAAATCAATAGAAAGCCAAAAAGCAGCAATGTGGACAGAAAAATGTAGTTTGTAGAACTAGCACAAATAATAGCTGTTAAAACATTTTCACTTTGGTAACTATAACAATATATAGTATGTATAGTAATATATTTGTTAATAATATAGAAGTGATGGAACAATGGACTGAAGAGTGTAAATCTTTGTAGGCAGTTGACAATAGTACATGAAACTGAAGCTGAAAGGAGCTGAAAAGGAAGAATAAGTGAGCAAGCAAGAGAAGCCCAAGGTTGGAATAGAGCGATCAAAATGTAGGACTGAGAAATCAGAGGTTAGTTTAAACCTGTTAGTACACCTTATACCACAGTGCTGATGAAGTCTCAATTCTGACTGGTCAGAAGGTGTTGATTAATTTTCTATAACAGCAGCTCTGACAATAGTTCCATCTGAAAGGCAATTCACGGGTTTATATTAGTGCACTCATTCTAATGTGTTATGATTTCTGTAGTGACGAACTGTGTAATTGTTAATATTGTGAAGTTTTCTGTGTGGAGACATTTATATAGCATTTAAAGAAGGAATCTCCAGTGTCAGCACTTTGGAACAGTCAGAGATAAAACTGTAACCAACAAATATTTTATGACATGGGAAACTCTTCAGGATGGAGGACATTGCTTTTTTCTCTGTGAAATGACAAGCAGCTACTGGGGGAAGAACTTTTTATAGCTGCTTTAACATAAGTTTGCTGACGTTCCTATAACTATACTACTATTCGTAACTATATATAAAAAAGGAGAATATGTCGTTCTTTACTAAATAAATTATCTGTAATAATTGACATTTTGCTGTGGTATAAGAATATTAAAAATGTTGGGCCATGCTATTATAGTAAAAGAATCAACTTTGGTGAGGTAAAACATCATCCATTCTATAACAGCCCTTCCCAAAATATTTTATTCCTTTCCTAGTGGATAAGGTATTATCACATCATCAGTTGCAGTCACTTTGTAAAACAGTTTAGCATGCTTTTATCATGTATCATGCACTTGAAAATCATAAGAACAGTTTGAAAGTTTGTACTAACAATGGATATAAAAAGTCTACACACCCCTGTTAAAATGGCAGTTTAGCAGGATGTAATAAAAGAAAAAAGAAAAAAAAAACATTAAACCAAGATAAGTCATGTCATAACGTTTTTCACCCTCAATGTAAAATTTAATGAAAAACAATCAGGAAAATTTTAGAGAAAAATAGGAAAGTTACAATAAGCTGGTTGCTTAGGTGTGCACTCTGTATTATAATTGAGGGTGTGGCTGGGTTCAGAATGGACCATTTTTTAAAGTAATTATCATACAGCTGTCATCAATGAAATTATTCGGATTAACCCCAAATAAAGACCCAGCTGTTTCTGTAGGATTTTCTATCACATCTTTGTTTCATCTGACTGCTGAAGCCATGGTCCACAAAGAGCTTAGAAAGCATGCATGGTATCTCACTTGTTTAAAGATAACGATCAGTACAGCGGTATAAAATAATTTGCAAAACATTTGTACCATGGAAAGTAAAGGCCATCATCAACAAAGAGAGAAAATGGAGCACCACAGTGACATCACCAAGAACAGGAAGTCCCTCCAAAATGTATAAATGGACAAGACAAAAACATACCAGGGAGGCTGCCAAGAGACCTTCAGCAACATTAAAGGAACTACTGGAATATCTAAGTACTGATTACTCTCTGCATGTGACAACAATCTCTCGTATTCTTCACATGTCTGGGCTATGGGGAAGGGTGGCTACAACTAAATCACCCCAAAACGTGTGGCAAATGTGTTGTGGTCTGATGAGACCAATTTCAAAAGTTATAATAATTCCATAATTCTAAAAGGTGTGTTTGGAGCAAAAAACAAACAAACCCCAAAGCACAGCACCAAAAGATCATCAGAACCATGGAGCAGCATGGTGGTGGCAGAATCCTGCTTTAGGGCTGCTTTTCTTCAGCCAGAACTGGGGAGTTTATCATGCTAGAGGGAATCATGAATAGCTACAAATACCAGTCGATTTTAGAGTAAAACCTTCAGGTGTCTGTTAGTAAGCTGAAGCTGAAAAGGAATTTGAACTTTCAGCACAACAATGACCCAAAGCATACATCCAAATCAACAAAGGAATGGCTTAACCAAAAGAAGATAAATTTATTTACATGGCCTAGCCAGAGCCCAGACCTGAATCCAACTAAAATGTGTGGGGTGACCTGAAGTGCGCTGTGCATGATTACAATTTGATGGATCTAGAATGTTTTTGGGAGAAAGAGTGGGAAAATACTGGTAAATCAAGACGTAAATCAAGACTCTCACTGAGTGGTGTAATAAAAACAAGTGGTGCTTCAAGAAAGTATTAGTTTAGGTGTGCACACATATGCAGCTAGGTCATTGAAGCTTTTTTATTTTGCTTTTTTTTTCCCTAAAAATGTTTGTGATTGTTTTTCACTTTTTACATGTTTTTGTATGGTGTAATTTCATAGTGAGTATGGAAAAAAGTTACCATTTTAACAGGGGTGTGCAAACTTTTTTTTTTATATCCATTGTAAGTAGAAAAAATGGGAAGTAAAGGGAGAAGAAGGAGAAGAAGAAGCAGCAGCAATAAATTGGGTAGAAGGAAAAAAGAATAAAAGGGGCATAAATCTTTGGTAAAACAGTACGTTAGCACTGACAACACTCGGCACAGACTCATCTGTTTTCTGTAGGGATTGAGGCAAATGGTTTCCATCATCCACACACACACACACACACACACACACACACACACACACACACACAAAAAGGTGCAAGAAGTCATGTCTAGAACAGACTGTGATTCAAGTTGCAGTGGCCTCATGAAATCTACCCACACAGCCTGGTGTCGCTCTGATCCTCAACACCAATGCTGGTGTTAAACTTCAATGTCTCTAGCTATGCAATTCCCTTATCAGAGAAAGTGTCTTGTCCCCCCCCCTCTAGTCTTCTGTGGATTACTAGGTTTTAGCTCGTGGCAAGTAGATGAATTGATGACATATGTTCTGAGACCCTGGATGACAAGGTGACCCGGTTATACAGTACACATGTGCTTCGTCTCTGCTAATGGAGAGATCTGAAAAGCTTTTTCTTTCAACCTACTGTAGTCTGTGAGTTTTTCTGCTTAAGTGAACCATTTTCCCTCCTCACAGCTCTGTATTTGATGTTTTGATGGGTTTCCCATTCATAACACCATACTGCCTACAGCAAGATATATCTGCCTGAGGACTGAGAACCTAGATTTAAAATGTATGAAGCAAGTGTTAATACAGACTATTACAGCCTATAAAGCTATCAGTGAGTTATGGTCCTGTTGAATAACATTTGTTAAAATAAAATAAATCTGATTGTGATAACCTAGTAGTGTAGTTTAACAGGTTCATTTAAAGGAATAGTGTTAGCATGTTTAACAATCTTTGGAAGCCTATTGTATTAACCCTAACTGCTGGTTTATAGTTTATTGCTAGCTTTATTAGCCATAAGCTACTTCAGCGTTGAAATGTTTTGGACAGCACTGTTTGGCCCCTATAATACTCAGTATGCATTACATTCCGCAAATGAGTGACACAATCATTGGGAGTCCTCCATGTGAAAACTCAATCAGTAACAGCATAGTGCAAAAAAATGGTGTCTGGTCATACAGATCCGGATTTGTGGGAAACAAGTTGGGGGGGGGGGGGGAACTGGCCATGGAACAATGCAACTTTATTTCTAATCAAAGCTAACAACTGATTTGAACAATGCTTGCAGAGTGCAGCTAACTGGTATGTGAAGCACAGGGCTGTGAAAAAGTATTTGCTTTTTATTTGATTTCATCTGTTTTGTGTATGTTTCATACAAAATTGTTTCAGAAATTATTTTATCTAACATTAAACAAAGGCTACCTGAGTAAACACTAAATACAGTTTTTAAATGAGAATGTTATTTATTGAAGCAAAAATATTATCCAATACAAACTGGGCCTGTGTGAATACGTATTTGCCCCCATAGTTACTAATTCCCCACATATATGAACCTGCATTCATAATGGGGTTCAGCTGGACTAGACACAACCAGGCATGATTACTGCAAACCCTGTTCAATCAAATCAACCCATAAATAGAACCTTTTCAACACTATAACTAAGTTGAAAGAGATTCCAGAAATGATGAGGAAGAAGGTGAGTTAAATACATCAGTCTGGGAAGGGTTACAAAGTTATTTCAAAAGCTCTGGGACTTAAAAAAAAACACAGTGAGAGCCATTATTTCCAAATGCAAAAATTCGGCATAGTAGTGAACCTTCCCAGAAGTGGCTGACCTTCCAAAATTCCTCCAAGAACACAGCAACTGCTCCTCCAGCAAGTAACAACAGAGCCAAGAACAATATCAAAGGAACTACAGGCCTCTCTTGCATCAGTAAAGGTCACTGTTCATGACTCCACTATCAGAAAGACACTGGGAAAAATTGCATCCATGGAAGTGTGACGAGGTGAAAACCACTGCTAACCCACAACAACATTAAGGCTCATCTGAATTTTGCCAAAACACACCTTGATGATCCTTGATGAACCTTTTAGGAGAAAGTTCTGTGGATTGAAGAGTCAAAAGTGTAACTGTTTGGAAGACAGGGGTCCCATTATATCTGGCATAAACCAAACACAGGATTCCACAAAAAGAACATTGTATCTACGGTGAAGCATGGTGGTGGAAGTGTGATGGTGTGGGGATGCTTTGCTGCTTCAGGGCCTGGGTAACTTGCAGTAATTGAGGGAAACATGAATTCTGCTCTCTACCAGAAAGACCTAAAGGAGAGTCTCTGGTCTTCAGTCTGTAAATTGAAACTCAATCGTAACTGGATTATGCAGCAAGACAAGGTTCCAAAGTGTAGGAGTAAATCCTAGTACTAAAAGTAAGTGAAAGACTGATCTCAGTTATCGGAAGCATTTGCTTACAGTTATTGCTGCTAAAGTTGGCACATCCAGATTTTATGTTTAAAGGGCAATACGTTTTTCATATTGGTGATAGGTGTTGGATAACTGTTTTTGCTTCATTAAAAAATGTTTACTCAGTTTGCCTCCGTTTTATGTTGTATTGTAAAGCTTTTTAGTATGAGATACACACAAAACAGAAGAAATCAGGATGAGGCAAAAACCTTTTCACAGTACTGTATGAAATGTGGAAAAAAACCCAAATGTGTTCTCTTTCACCAGACTGCATAAAGAGATAAGGTGGAAAGCTAACATGCTAAAGCTAGAGTTTAGCTTGTAATATTTGTATATATTAAATATGTCCTGTTATGACAAAAACATGTACTTTAGTTGTACTAGCTTTTAAATCAACTTAGGGTTCAGTATGTGCTCTCATTGCCTCTGCTTGCAAAATTATAGCCTACAATTTAAATTCTGCTATTCAGCTTCTTAGTTTTTTCTACCATTAATCTCTGCCTATCTTCTACATTAGCTAGCAAGGGAGCTAAGGTATATATCTAAAAAAAAAAAAAAAAAAAATCAATGAGCCCCTCACAAATATCTCACCTCCAGAGCAACTGTAGTCTTTCCAAATTTACTTCCACCACCAAGGTGCATAACCATGAGGGTTTTTTTATTCAGTATTTATACTTGGAATTCTTGCACTAAAGATCTAATTTTAATGCAGCATTTCTCTAGAAGGTAAGTACGTATGTTCACAACAAATGTATAATGGATATAAAAAAGTCTACACACCCCTGTTAAAATGGCAGGTTTTTGTGATGTAAAATGAATGAAATGAAAATGAAATCAAGATCAATCATGTCATAACTTTTTTTTTGTTTGCCTTTATTGTGCAATTTTAACCTATTAATTAAAGTGAAAAACAATGATAATCATGTGGGGTTATACAAATAAAAAATGTACACTAACCTCTTTGCATAAGTATGCACACCCCTAAACTAAAACTTAGTTGAAGCACTATTAGATTTATTCACAGCATTAATTTTTTCTGGATAAGAGTCAATCAGTTTGGTGCATCCTGACTTATTGACAATATTTTACCATTCTTCCTTGTAAAAGCATTCTAACCCAGATTGTCAGATTGATCTTCTTGCACGGCCCTCTTCAGGTCACCTAACATATTTTTGACAGGATTTAGGTCTGGACTCCAAAATATTAGGCATGCTAAGAACTTGTTTTGGTGAAGCCATTCCTTTGTTGATCTGGAGGTTTGCGTTGGGCCTTTTTCATGCAGAAAGGTGAAATTATTCTTCATCTTAAGTGTTTTAGCAGAAGCCTTAAGGTTTTGCACCAAAACTGACTGGTATTTGGAGCTATTCATTATTCCTCCATGCTTATTAAAACCCTAGTTCCAGCTGAAGAAAAACAGCCCCAAAGTATGATGAAGCTGCCACCGTGCTTCCTTGTGGGGATGGGGTACTTTTGATGATGTGCTGTGTTTCTTTGGTATTCCTTTAGTATTATGGCCCAAAACATTCAACTTTGGTCT
>JAOUWY010000049.1:3123245-3136817 GCA_025728095.1 Prietella phreatophila | reverse complement strand
AAGATTTCTGTCTTGCCACCCTACCCCTTTATCTCATACAAGCTGTTTATTGGACATTTTTTGTTTTCCTTTTTTCCCCAAAAGCATTTCACAGTGTTTTACACTTTATATTTATATGTTGCAATTTTACAATAAAGGTGAAAAGGGATCTGACATGATCTTGGTTTCTTTTTCTTTTTTTTTTTACATCACAAAAACCTGCTGTGTAGACCTTTTATATCCACTATTTTGATGGTTAACTTTGTAATCCTGGCCAGAGTGCCCTATAAGAATCACCTTGAACTAAACTACATGATGAAAGACAATGCAGCAAGTCACCTGCAGGAAGAACACTGAGCCCTAAATCTATATTGTCTAGCCAGTGAATCTTGTTTGAAGTGGAGTGGAAAAAACAGGCTTTTCATTGAACACTAGGCACAGGGACAGAAGCTCACTCAGTCCCCCAGATGAAGAGAAGTTAAAGTGCTCTTCCTGTGCCTCTATGGGCTGCTTGCTCTGACCTTGACACTGGGCTAGGATATGAAGGGCCCCACTTAAACAGAGCCCCTGGGCTTCATCAAACCTTTGAAGATATCCAACTTTCATGTATGAACAAAATTGTTTCTTGAATTGACTTCAAAGGACCTGCAACCATAAAGAAGCGCTGGTCTCAGACAAGTGGAGGTCTATTAGTTAAAGGCACATGATTGCAAAGTCTCGCTTACTTTTAAGACCTTATATCACTTTTAACAATTTCTTTTGATTCCTTCTGGATGCTCTAAATAGCTTTGAGTGCAAAAGTAATCACGACGACTAATTATACTTGAATAGTCTACTCTAATAAAAAATTCATACACACCAACTAAAACTTATTCATGCAATCTTTTCCGGCACAGGTTGTTGACATAAAAAGTAGTTCCAAAAACAAAGCTCAAGCTGAGAATCCTCATATCTGAATTTCATGAGGCTCCAATTGCAGATAAATTAGGTATCTTGGAAAATGCTTCGCTGCATTCGAGTGAGTTAAATCAAATCCAAAGCCTCTCACTAGGCTCTATCGTGTGTGAAGAAGTGATGAATGTTTATACAGAAAATAATCAATTCCTATTGGAGTATTAATTTTTTCTAAAGAGGCTTCAAAGGTACACGAGGTCTGTTTCAAAAGACGAGAGACAGTTTGACAATTGTTAATAGTGATGTCTGATGTGAAAGAGAAGACAGTTTAACCTCACAGTCAGACATGCACGTCGGTGAAGGCTCGTAGAGGATTTGGAATGACTTGCAGAAGCATGAACATGTATGTTGACTGACGATGGTGTGTGAAGCTCCATTGAGGGCTCCAGTTCAAGTGACAAATGTTCCTGTTGATTCTGTTTAGATTCTCATGTGAGAAATGTGACATCCTAGCCAAGCAACCATCACGGAAAATGGTTCTGCCATTGCATCTCTAATATGTTTACTTCTCTGCAAACTAATCGAATACTCTCTCTCTCTCTCGCTCTCTCTGTTTGCACAGTGAACAGAAGCTCTGTTTTAACATCCTCCATGTTTGCTATAGCACTCTATAAAGGCTTTCTAATGTTTAATGTTGTATTAGCACAAAATACAGTAATTCTCCATTATTTTTTGTAGAGAAACAATACTGCTGCTGTAGTTACCGTTATGTGAAAAAATCAGTACACCCCATGGAAATCACTGGCTTTTTTGACATATTTGGACAAGCAAACATTTGATCCTCTTTGAAACAGTGCTTAATAAAAAAGTTGATACACTTTATCAAATGACACATTAAATTGACATTTTGTAGTCATTTTCACGATTTAAAGTAACAACAACAAAAAAAAAAAACAGATCGGCTACATCAAAAAAGTAAGTGGCCTGTTCGACATTTAGACACCACGGGGTGCATTTATTTTTTCACATGACTGTATCTAGTGTAGTCAAATCTATACCACATTTAAACCAATGTTTTTCAGATTTGTTTGCTGTTTGCCAACTTCAATAAAAGCATTACCTGCAACTGCAGCTATCTTTGTGACCTGACAAGTCTTGTTATAGTTGAATTATATCATAATTTTTTAAAATGTTCATTATTTTCTTTATTGGGTGTAATCAAATCGGTTAACATGCTTTAATGGTCAAAAAATGCATTATTTGACACACACTGTACATTATTGTATTACCTCTATTCCCAAACTGCCTGAAACGCTCTGATTTCTCCAAAGCCCCTCCTTCCGAAAAGCCAGCTGAGCCGTTGCACTGTGATTGGCCAAAAACCTCAAGCGTTTCGGAAATGTAACGCCCTTTGGGTCAGCTGCCAAGGCTTCTATAGCAATTCTAACCTCCTAAGCAACATGAGTAAAGTTAAAAGTAGCAATTTTTTAAAATGTACTTTTACTTGAGCACATTAAGTATAAATGCTCTGTATTTTGTTCACCACTGGTCACAATAACAGCAGAAGCTATTAGCTTAACTTTAGTTTCATTTTCAGTAGTCAGGGCCTCCAACTATTTAAAAGTTTAGTTTATTTATTCCTTTTTGAATATAATAACAAATAGTTACTTTTTCAGTGTTCTAAGCAGCAGAGTAGCTGTGAAAAACTCTACATCATTTCATTTTCTTAATGCAAGATATAAATTTTTTCAATCCATGAAGTGATGTGTTTATGGTCACTCAGTAATAAACAAGGGTTCATTATTTATGTAAATTGAATACACTACAGTTACTTGGCTGATGATAAAATTTGGCATGGTGTTAATTTAGGTGATGAATTCATTCTGACTTGTTCATAGCCCTTCACTTTTTTTTTTAATTGGGACTTGACTTGGACTTGACTGTGAAGACAAAAGACTTGTTCCCATCTCTGGCATACGTGCTGTACACTGCAAAAGAGTGATATTGTGTTCCAAGCTACAATGACTCAGGTCAATCATAAAATAAACATCTTCCATATTTCCCTCAATAAATTACATTACACTATATTAATGTTTAATGCAGTTGATAAATCCTTTAATATTCTTTTACATGTTTTTTGGGAGGACTGACGGCAGTTCATTCAATTTAGTTGTAATTCATATCTTATATCTTCCACTAACTTCAGTCACTTTCTGCAACATAAAGTTACAGTCTAAACCTTTAACATCAACATTAAACTGTTTGCTGTGGCAGGTTTAATGGTGCATTTACTGTCAGTGTTCTGACTGGCTGATCATGTGTATGCTCTAGATCTCTACGTCTATGGAGTGATTTAAAAAGCTTTGCATTCTAAATCTTCTGATTACAGCCATCAAATGCTTGTTCAGTGCACATGCTGGGGGATAATAGTTAAAGTTTAAGCCTGGCATATGCCACAGTGAGCAATCTTTTGTTTACATCTCTGATGCACACGTCACTTTGTCTACAAGTGCACGTTCCACTTTTAGAAAATGTCAAGCTGGCATTTATATTGCCTACTGTCTACATGAATACATCTGCACTTCTAACATTCTAATCATGCAAAGTCTATATGAAAAAGAAATCGGTAAGGAATCGGTGCGTAAATGTTAAAAGTAAATGTCCCTGGTTTAATGGGGTCGAGGAGAAGCAGAACTGGGTTAAATCTAAAGTCGAATTCTACCCTGAATCAATGCAGCCTTAAATTACAGTGGAGGTGAAAGCCACTAATATGAATATCATTAGGATACGAGTAGCTGAAAATAGGGATCTAGTCTAAACCCTCCTCTCTCCATAACTGTCAGCGTGATGGAAGACCTAGTTGTAAAACAGTGTCAAATGTGCTATAAAATTGTGAGGATTCCGTAATGAAAGCTCACTTTGCAGATTTAACATCTTTAACCATGGCAGCCCAGGGAAACCCCATTAGCAAATGTACACACTGGCTGAAATCCAATCTCTAGAGGGGGAAAAAAGAGGATTTCAACCATAAAACAAAGAAACTAGTGCACTGCATGGCATTTATCATTAAAGGGAAGGTGTAATCAAGTGCGCGCTTCACACTTGATCTGCACGCTGCGATCACGTGTCAGGTCTCGGTTCACAGCTACTGAGCCCCTCCTGGCTCCGAGCACTATGCTAGGTAGGCATTAATGATGATCGTATATTTCACGCTGTTGCAGCAAAGATTATTCTACATGGAATATAGGCCGAGAAAACTCCAGAGAGACTGCTTTCTATCTCAGTATCTATAGAGCTTTTATAATTGACCTATAAATTTGAGAGGCCCAGAGAGACAGCCACAGGTTGTGGGGTGGGGGTGCGAAGAGACATAGAGAGAGAAAGAGAGAGCAGAGGGAAAGGGAGGGGCTAACAGAAGCCATTTCTCAGATGGGGGAAAGAGAGATACATCTCCATTTGGCAAGAGAGAGGATGAGCTGTACAGTAGATTAAGGTTAGTAATTGGTGGTGGCTACGTTAAGGTCCAGCCTTGGAACATTCCATCCGGGGAGATGAAAGGTCCTGGGGAAGGGAGACTACTTACAATGGCAGCAGATGGTGGAGGTGCAGATAGGGTGGGTAGGATTGTGTGGGTGCGTGCACACACACACGCACACACACACACAAATGAGACCAGACACAGAGTGCTCAAATGTACTGCGAAAAATGTTGCCACCAGCCAGCTTTGGCATTGAGGGACTGGGGTGAACTCATAAATACCACTTTTTGAATATTCATCAAATTCAAATTTCGCCTGTGTTGTACTAATGTGCCAGAGTGCAGCGACATCACAAGCCTAAGAAAAGGCAGAAATGCATCTGTGGAAATGAACAAATGCTTACATGCTCTTATTGTGCAATATATGCACTTTAAAAACGCTACAGATTTTATTCATGTATCAAACATAAAAAAATCTTTTCATGAACATTTTACAAAACTTACATCAAAGTACAGACATCCTTTTTTTTTTTTCAGAGTACACTTGGTCACTTTGGAACTGATCAAGTACAGCATAAAGGTGTGTCCACAGGAGGCAAGAGGGAAGCATGGACATGAATGAAAGTGCTAATAACATGTGAAGCAGAAACAATATTGCAGTGGAGGAAAGAGCCCTTATTACAAAAGAAGTCCCAAAGCCAAAGTCATGCAAGTCCAAGAAGCAAACATCAAGAAAGCAGCGTGAATGCCAGTGAACATTATTACTCATTTTGAATATAATGAAAGCAGCTTATGTGTAACTGATTGCAATACTATAGGCTGTATACAACATCAATAATAATAATAATAATGCAATAAAAGAAAAGAAACAACAGCAAAAAGAAGCATTTAGATGTGGACCTCTTGCCTATGCCACAGTGCCACAGAGTTCTGGATGGCAGCACTGGGGTTTGGCAAAAGAGGCAGCGACATTGCAGTGATGCCAATAAACATGCCACTCCTCTGCCACCATTGAGTAAGTTCAACAGGTGTGCTGCTTCCAGTGACCATGCAAATATAGGAAATGTCCTTGAGACTAACCTATTCTCTGGTGAGGGTGGGCGATATGCCAATATAAGTATGCCAAGTAAAATAATCACCTCGTGATACACTGAGTACCATCTAAAAATAACAATAATAATAATAATAATAATAACCTAAAGATTCAGTAAGAAAATACGTCAGTTATTGTTAATAAGAATAACTGATGATTGATAATATAAAAGTTCTGATGATATTCAGAAAATCTTATCATATAATTAATCACAATATTAATAATATATTGTCATACCACCCAGCTCTACTCTGTTTGTAAAAGTGTATTTTAAAATGTTTGCGCAAAGTTCTGCACCTTTCACAGTTTTAAAAGTGGGAGTCTGTTACAGGAGCACCAAAACAAAACATGTAGCACTACTACACACAATCGTCATGTAACGTTATATTTTTAGCACCGAATTGTTGCTCGTCTTTTGACTTGATTCCGGCTAGTCTGGCTTTTATGTGTTCCTACAGTGTGCCTTAAGAGTGAGAATGTACAATTTAGGTATTGTCTACAGAATCTTGATGGCACACTGCACATATCCTGCCATCTACAAATTATATACCCAATGAAATAAATGATAATGATTTAACATTCAGCAGGTCTGCGCAGCTCATCGCTACCCACATTCAAACAAAGGTGGAGCAGTAAAATAGTGCCAGGCAAGCACCAACAGATTACATCCTGTTTGATCAAGTTGTACTATAAGACTTAAATTGTAGCATAATAGTATAAGAGTTGGAAAATTGAACACAGTGCACAAGCAGAGTATTTGAGTATTTGTCTCTAAGTTGACACTCTCAGTCAGTATGTTTACATGGACAACAATAATCCAACATTAACCCGATTAAGATGATACTCTGATTAAGACACTAGCATGTAAACAGCGGTTATTGATTACTTTAATCCAACTACTCGAAGTAAACACAAATCGAATTAAGACGTGTGGAGTATTCCTATTTTAGTAGCATTATTGAAGTTTATTATAGACAGTACACACCTTAATCACACTATTAAGTTTGTGTTTTCACTGCATTTTGCGACAGTACACATACACACATGGCAGTGCTCAACCGATTGACTGTAAACAAATGAGCATGGCTGCATCCAAACTTACCTACTGTATAGTAGGCGAAAGACATGCATCTCGGCTACTATATAGTTTGGGACGCAGCCCACGGCTTCAAGCAGTCGTCTATATGCACGTATAGCATGACAAATAATTAACTGCAATTGAAGCTTTCGTAAAATTAAAAATGAAACACCCAAAACTGTATATAATACCATAACGAAGTATGTCGATGCATGAAATTCTGGAGGGACAACGGATGGCGTGGGGACGTAATGACGTGTGCCGTTAATAGATCTATGTTTTATAACATGTAGAACGGGAACATGAAAGGAATATTATAAAAGCAACTCATGTAAACACCTTAATCACAATATTGTCTTATTCAGAATAAGGTCGGTCATTCGATTATTTCTCTCCATGTAAACGTAGTCAGTGTTTGCCCTGTAAAGGCTTATTGGAGGTAAATTTGACAAAGAACACAAATACAAATGTTGAACACTGTGAAACGTGCAGAAATTATGACCTTTGAGGAGAATGCTAAAAACATCCATTTGACCTAGTAGTAAGACCTTGAAGTAGAAAGACCTTGAAGTAGTAAGGTTTGGATGGAAGCATGTATTTTACTTTCAAATTCTTAATGTCCTAAGACAATATATGTTTCAAGCTGAGGTTAGGCAAATACCTCATGGAACCATTTAATTTCGTTTTCTAACATAGTGTAACTCCTACAATCTGTACCAAATACATTTGTATAAATTAAGTTCATTAAAACCTAACAAGCCTGCTTTCATAAAGGTTTCTGTTGAAGAATCCCAAAACAGAGAGATATTAAGCAAGAGCTCCATAGAAGTGTGTACAGGTTAGAAGTGTTATGGCTCAGGAGGGAAGCAGAGACTTACTAATTATAGCTATCATTGATAAATAACGTGAACCAATCCAATTTGCTCATGATACTTTTACCAAAACCATTACCCAGGCTTACAGTAATAAAATTTGTCATGACTGCCCTTGCTGTGTAACACATTAATACCGATTTGGTGAGCATAGCATTCTGCTTGTGCTGCTTTTGTCACTAGCTTCACTATAAGCGGCGCTTCCAGGGTGACCTTGAACAACTCTGTGAATTCGTCTTGCCAAGAAAGAGTGTTCAATGTCATGTCATGAGGACAAGATAAAGACTTAGTCATCCTGTGGATGGGCAAATAAACAGAGTGCAATCTTCTCCTTTAAACTGCAATAGCCTGGATATTGCCTCCCTCCTCATGGGCCATTACAGTTTTTGTTTAATAATTCTCTCTCTTCCAGGAACACAATAATTAATTCCAAGTATAACCACATCTCTCGCTTTGTGTGCTGGTCGACTAGAAGCAGCAGAAAACTGTAGCAATCTTCTCCCCACCCCACAGGACAAAAATGGAGTCTCCCATTCCCATTCCAAGGCTTACCGGTGGACTCGTGGGTTAGAGAGGGCACTGCGATATAAGGGTCCCTCTTATCGGTGGGTTCAGGGGGATCTTTGGGCTGCACAGTGCTGAGAGAAGAGGTGGAGTGGCCTGCCAGAGCACAACAAAGATTAATACACAATCATCTGTTAAAAACCAGAAATATACTTCCTGCCATAGGTCTCGATCACCACTGTCCACACTGTCAGAAAATAATAGTACTAAACTGTACCTTTTTTTGTTGCTGGAGTGTTACCTTCAATCAACAGTACATCTTTTGTAACTCTATTACGCATCATTTTAACATATATAAACTGAATGTTTTAAAGTAATGGAAGCTTTTAAAGTAAAGCTTTTAAGCAGGGATGATCAAAGTCCGGCCTCAAGGCCAAATGCGGCCCAGGCTCAGATGTTAACATCTCTCTTAGAAAGAAATGCGAATATTATGCAATTTTTCTTTACTGAATAATCAGACTTTGTTAACACAGTTAGCTAAATAGCAAGAGCCTCTCTTTTTCTCCGACGACACCTGCAAATTAATTTACTGAATGATATTTAGCCATGGCTACAGACAAAAAAAGAAAAACGCACAGTTACCAGTAAAAAGTTACATGAGCTGTAAACAGGAATACATTTTCATTGAGAACCATAGCAAATACGTGCGCCTGTCAAGAGACGGTTGCAGTAATCAGTAATTAAGGAATTTAATCATGAGACATTATGAAACAAATCATGGACAATGCTAAGCAAAAATATTCAGAAAGTGAGAGGGCAGAGAAACTGAAGGAGCAGGAAGCTATCCTGGCAGAAGCAACTTTTGATCAGAGCAACCAAGACATTACTATAACTAACTATGCAATGGCAACGTTTCCAATCACTAGGCACCGAAAACCTTCCATGAAACTAAAATGGATTTGCAACAGAGTATTAAAAATTCATTATTATATTAATTTGTCCAATTACTTTTGGTCCCTTTAATAGATACATTTAAAGGACTAAAAGTAATTCAACAAATGAATATAATCAACACTTTCATGTCATAAATATTTAATATTTTAAATAATTCATCAATAATATTTTGATGTGGTCTAATCTGGCCTCTGTTGAAAAAATGTTTGGACACCCCTGCTCTAAAGAGACACTAGCTGCATCTTTCTACAGTAGGTTAAAAAAAAAACCCAAACATACCAAAAGTACCAAAGGTATACCCTTTAGGGTGGTTCCAAATTGAACAGGAAAGGTAAAGTTTAGTAGCCTATTCTTCCCAAGACTGCGTGTTGTTATCCATAAAGTCTAATTGAACCTACAGCAACACAATTGTAACGTTTTATAATACCTAATAAATCTTCATGTCAATTGTAGCAATATAAACTATGTACCAGCCATTCACATGCCTAGACATCCTCCTGATAGTATGTGTGCACACAGGTTTGAGTCAAATGGGACAGAAACTAAAATCCTCAGCAATTTCCATTCCGTATTTACCAAAACAAACCATTATCACTCATCTTGAGATTTTCAGGTCTAAAAATAAAAAAAATATTAAATGGGAAAATCATTTTAATATTGTTCCATTTTTTATAATTGCGTCATTTCGAGTCATAAAGAACATAAGAGCTGAATTAAGCTTTTGACCTTTTGAGCATTGCTACAGCTCCTGATGCATGAATTGAATTAAGCATTGTCCATGTGTCACTTGAGCATGGCTCCACTGTGGCCTTGTGAGGCTTGTGACCTTGCAGGACATATTCATTGTACCCACATCCAATTAAGGGCCTGACAAATTAGCTCTTTTTGTGAATCTTCCTTTACCTTACCACACAGGACATGAATGGCCTTGCTCATATGTGTGCCTCTGGATTTTCTCCAGAAACTGCTTATATTCACACATATTCAATCAATTAAAATTAGGCTTTTATGAAGCCTTTGACAATGTGACCAACAAATCACATGATAGACAAAAGACACGATTTAAATCAATTATATTCTCTTTCTATTCTCTACACATTTTACTGGTAAACCAAAGTCACCCAAAACATTCAATCCTGTAAGCAGTTGTTTGATCAGAGTGAGCTCCGCACTGTAACTTACAGTATATCTTAATTATGTGACGAAGAGAACCCCCTGGTTCATGCCTGCATGCTGAGGTCTAAATCTGTAGTTGTTTGCCACTGGACTGTCATGTGCAACAGCTTCATGGTCTCCCAGTAGTGATCATTAAAATGATTCATTTAAAAATGTGCTGGTGGCTGAGTGATTAGTGTGACAGAGCTATTTTATAATTCATTTTCCACGGCCAGGGGAAGTGGAATGGAGGAAGAAGGCACACATACACCAGAGAAAGCTTGAGATTGGAGGGAGAAATATTTTAATTCCAACTTGACCATTTTTTTACTGGTTGAAAAAAATACAAAAAAGAAAAGAAGAAAAGGCTGCGTTGGAAAGGGACCACATTGTAGTGTAAAATGTGTTAAATGTTCTCTGATATAGCATGCGAGTGAAATTGAGCTATTTCGAAAATGATGTTGTTTCAGTTATACTGCTTTCACATTTGTGGTAATATTTCGTCATGATATCACGTATCGCACGTTCATCACAACAGCTTGCATGAGGTACGTTGAATTTATTATATTTCGAATGCAGGGAAATCTGAAATCATATTGATAATATAGATGAAGCAAGCACGCATTAGCTCTATAGCCTGCTAACATAATTCTTTATTTATTTCTCTGTACCTTTGGTTTGCAGTGTGGTGCCAATAATAAGAGGACAAAAACAGCAGGAACGAATGCAGAGAGATATCAAAGAAGAGATTTATGATTCCTATTTTTATCATAAATGCTAAAGATAATCAGACCTTTTCAACTCAGGGTGAGTAATAACGCAATATGTAGGTCAGGAAGGTAGATATTTTCACCACCTCCCTCCAACTGAATGGATAACATTCCTTTCTGCGCCAGAACCAACGGTATGATCGTACAGCACCAAGCAGTGAGTGTGAGGGTGTATGTCAGCATGTGGGTTTATGGGTGCTCGTGTGTGTGTGCACACCACCGATGCGGCCCGCTTTTGCCGGATTGTATTTCATGAATAATTTCTAAAGGAGCTTCGCAGAACACGCCGTTGTTCAGCTTCCACCATTTGCATTTGGACGCATCTCTAACCCACAAAGCCGCCTTCTATTAAGCAGCTAGGCTTGCAGAGAATAGAGAAGGGGGAGAGTTATGGCAGAGGGCGGAAGAGCGTCTCTCGAATCTAGCTAACTGGAGAGAAATTGAGTGAGAGTAGCTGAGCTGCTATAGATCACTGCACTAGGCAGAGGGAAGAAAAGGGAAATATTGTAATTTAAAAAATTGAGCAGGTAATGAATTTTGAGGTATTTTAAGACTTGGTTGAAGGTCTATAAAAGGAATTAGATTATATATTTTTTACACGCACGGAGAGTCAGATAAAAGAAAAGGGAAAGACTTTGAAATTAGTGGAGTGAGCTGAGAGTACAGTTCGAATGCTTGTGAGAATAAAGGAAGTCTGGCTTCATGCAAGTTGATTCTGACTGACACCACTTACCATTTAGAGCCACAAAGGAGTCTGAAAAAAGCAAGTGAAAAAATGTGTTAATGTATTACAATTAGTTTTGGTCAATTACGCATGTTGTACTAATTTAATGTTTGGGCTGAATATGAAAATAGCACAAGCTTATAAATTACATCAGTGTCGGTGTCACAGTAACTAAACATTTAATGACATTGTAAATGATCTCAGCATAAAAGGTAACAGCGTTTCACTATTCACAACAGATAATATGATGTAATAAATGAACGCAGCCCACTGAAAACAGGCTTCTTTAAGGCTTAGTGTTGCTGAGTGAATAGGTCACAATGAAAGCTTCTGTTAATGATGTGTGTGTGTGTCTAAAACAGGTCCTTGGGGTCTTTGTGTTCAGTGTGTGTCTGCAGCTGAAGGACAGGGTCAAGGCTGAGCCCAGATAAACAGGAGGGAGAAAGAGAGAGAGAAGAGAAAGATAGGGAGAGGCAGCGTGAGAGGGAAGAGGCCCTTGCTTACTTTGGCAGTCTCCCAGTCCATCTGTGTTGCCCTGCTCCACGTCCTGCTCGAATGGCCATCTGCATAATCAACAGAGACAAGACACACGGTGGTGAGCTGCTGCAGCCCTGCTGCCTCAAACAAGCCCATGCGAGGAAGAGCACAGCTCGAACCCTGGGGCACACACTCCATTTTCCACTGGGGCTTACTGACTTATACCCAAAGGCCGAGACCTGGGTACAAGTCAGAGGAGATAGGTCAATTGTCACACACATTGCATTCAGGGAAAGTATCAATTTGACTAGAATTAAACATTTTTTTCCCATCAGGAATAGAGAATTTAATATACTAGGTCTTCAATTCACTTGCTGACTCAACCTCAGTGGGTCATGTATAGAGGCATCAGGAATTGTGGTTGCCTCTACCAGGAAGTTCAGATTTGTCTGTAGAGCCTTCAACAAGAGAAGAGTCAAGAATTTGTCTCAAGCAAAAACAAGAGAGGTCTTTAAAAGCAAAGTGCCACGAGCTACCTGTGTATTAAACTTTTACGTTAAAGTAGTGGTGTCCAAACACAAACACCTGCCCTCAATGGCAATATTCCACTTGTTTCTCTGCTGCAGGCAGTCTTTCGTAGCAAAGTTCGTGCACTTTTTCAATTCTAAGCTTGAAAATGGGTCATTTATTGTGGATTTCTCAAATTTAAAGCTCACATCCAGTGGGGGAAAGAAATAAGATATGTTTATAAGATTGGGCCAAAATTGCACCTGAATACTGTTGCTGATTAATTTCTTCATACAGGAAGCGTCTTGAAGCTATCATTACAAACAAAGGCTTCTCCACTAAGTATTAAATACATTTCAGTTAGTGTGTTCAATACTTTTTTTTTCCTGCGTCATTCATTCCTGTTTATTACACATAACTTTATTTATGAATTTTAATGTTTTGATTTCTTTATATGTGCGGATTTCTTGAATTAATACCGAAGTCTGGTGAAAATTTCATATGAATAACCTCATTGGAAATATATTTACTGAAGAAAATGTTGACGCGTTCAATACTTATTTCCCCCCACTGTAAATGAAAAATATATTCCATAAATACATTTATATATATACACTAGTAAGCTCTTCCCATTAAATAAATAATTTTTTAAAAATCACTGTATTTTTTAGTTTAAACTGGTGTGCCAAGAGACCAGTCAAATCATCATATCTTTCAGTAATGTTCAAATGAAAGGTGTATAATTACAGCAATTATTAAGTATAACCCATCATTATTTCATTCTATATCATTTTCCTTTTACGTTAGCAACTAATATTGAAAGTTAAAAGTTTAATGAGAATTTTGATAGAAACTTGTTTGTATGTCACATTGGGAACCTCCCCATGAAGCTGAGAAGGTACCAGGAGTGTGCAATGCATTATCACGAATACTCTTAAGAATCAGAAATATGAAACATTTGGAATTAGTTTTCTTGATCACTGTATAATTTCATACGTCTTTTCATTTATTCATCATCCATCCATCCATCTTCTACCGCTTACTCCTTTTCAGGGTCACGGGGAACCTGGAGCCTATCCCAGGGAGCA
>JAOUWY010000049.1:3084869-3096945 GCA_025728095.1 Prietella phreatophila | reverse complement strand
TTGGGTGAATTTGGAGCATGTGTGGGGCTGAGTGACCCCAGAATGACCTTTGAATAATCTTTTAATATCTCCTGAACTGAAGTAGCACAAACGAAAATTTTTACGGTACAAACCAGCACAAACGATTGAGACTATTTTGGTGACGTTTTGCGTGGGGGGGCAACTTCACGCAGGTCCACACGGTTTATGATTGAACATTGAAGGACTTGTATATTTAAAACAATATATTAATAAATAAAGCTGGGTGGATGGAAAATAAAGCAAAGCCATTGTACACCGTCAGCATTGTTAAGGTGTATCTGTCATGTAGAAATCCAAAATCAGATAAATACTCCTTAAAAGAAGACAAAAACAGGACATTTATTACTCTATTTACATTTGTGAATGAAGCATGTAGCCATTAGAATAACTGTAAACGTCAATCAAACCATTTTATGTCCTCAAACTGAAAAACAATATAAAAAGCCATTTTCTAGTATATGTCCATAAGAGTTTTACATATATACATTAGAATAATTAATCAATATCTTTTACCTTTGGAGAGATGGGAAGTTTGAGATATATTGTGGTTGAAGCGCATTCAAAGGTTGACAGAAAATAACAATTCAAATCTAATCATGGGTGTGACTATATTTAGCACATTTTGGGGTGGCATGGGTATGCTTGAAGTAATCCATGCTACCCCAAATGTATTTCTCCCATTTAGTTTATTCAGAGTTAATCATATCAGGATCGTGTTCATTTAAATGATCAAATGCTGTAGGTGTTTCCACCAAAGACCTTGAGTATTGGGAAAGACACTATAGAAATATAGTATTAGGAAATGTAGCATTATTCTATATATAATACCCTTGACTTTACCACTTCTCTTCTTCTTCTTTTCCACCCACACTAAGTAGCGTATTGGGCGCCATAGCGGTTAGGGTTTTTACAGGGACAGGTTGCTAGCCTGATGCCCAACCCTCCCTTTTGCATCTGGGCTTGGGACTGGCAATGGCGGACACTCACACGCCCATTCACATGCCAATCAGCCTACCATGCCTGTCTTTGGACTGGGGGAGGAAACTGGAGTACCTGTAGGAAACAAAAGCATGCAAACTCCACACACACGGCCCTGGCGGGAATCAAACCCCAGACCCTGGAGGTGTGAGGCAAATGTGCTAACCACTAAGCCACCGTGCGCCCCTGTCTTTATCACTATATGTCTAAAAATCAAACTGGATCAGTTACTTTCTCCAAATATGTATACTTCTTATTAAATAATGGTAAACCAAACTGTATGTGAACTACACACCCAAGATACTTTACATTTAATACAGTGGTATATATTAGATTAGTACATATATTAGTATTAGTGTTTTCATTTTGTTTATCATATTATCAGGCCTACACAAGCTTTCCTTAAAATTTCAGAGGAAAACTTACGCCCTGTTTTTCTAACATGGAAATGTGGTGCCAGCTTTTTTTTTTTTTTTTTTTTTTTTTTACTTTGGCTTATTCGCAACGAAGAAAGCATACTTTCACTTGAAAAGCAGTTGCAAATCTGGGCCTTGATGTTTTGAATGCAGTCAACAAGGCAGCATGGCCCTGTCCCTCTGATTTGTTTCTGGAGGCATAAGATTTTACACGAGCATTTGTAAAAGAAGTATGAATGTATAACATGTTTTATACAATATTGAAATACACACTTGTCAACGTCAAATAATTATTTCGAAGAAAACCTCTCCAGGTGACTTTAGTGGCTTTTCAGAAAATACTGTGACCAGTAGTTCTAACTGAATTATAAAAGCCATCTCTATGTGCATTTACTAGAAGACATCACTAAAATGTGCAAAACTACACCTTCTTAACTATATAGTGCATCATTACTGTTATGATTATTATTATTTTTATTTTTTTTTACCATCCTAGCCCAATTGAAAAGGACAATAGAGAACATGTATAATTTTGTATCCAAATGATTGACTCAGTAGGCACAGATACCTATAATACTACAATGTGAATGTATGGTCTAATCTAGAGGATAAAGAAATTGCACATTTGTAGGAAATAAGGAGTAGGGCACTGTTTTGGTATTATGTGCATTATGAGTCATTGACACATTTCTTTCAAACAACTTGTTTAAAAATTTATTTTTACATTCACAACATAATATTGAATAGTTTTCAATAATTTTGTGGTCATAACAACATGATTTAGCTCAGAAAAAAAAAAATCCTTCTATTAGTCTGATAACTGCAGCCTCTCTCAGACCAGACCCCTGCCTTCAAACAGCAAAGAGCCCCAGAAAAAAAACCTCCTGGTGCTACTACTTTCCTCTGTAAATTTCCACACTCTTCCTGATTTGCATACCATTGGGCCAAAGAGCCATCCAAAACTTGATCAATTACTTGACTGATGTGCCTGGTCCACCAAAAAGGAGAATTGCCTACACCCTCATTAACAAATACAGATCCCATGAATATGTAGATTGAATAAACCTCTCCCCTGACCTTTGAATAACTAGTGTTCCATGGCCTGAGTTTGCATACTGAAACATGATTGGCTATTATAGTTAATGATACAATAACTTTTACCTGTCACATGTTGAATACTAACTCAGATGTTTAGCTCTTTCTTTCTTAAAAGAATGTGGAAGAAACAGTTAGTGGTATTATTATTCTTGTGGAATAATAATAAAATGTATTGTTGCTTTATCGGGCACATGGTGGCTTAGTGGTTAGCATGTTCGCCTCTTCGACTCACACTGCCAGGGTTGCAGGTTCGAGTCCCACCACTGCTCTGTGTGTGCGCTCTTGCATGTTCTCCACGTGCTGCGGGGGTTTCCTCTGGGTACTCCGGTTTCCTCCCCCAGTCCCAAGACATACACGGTAGGCTGATTGGCATGTCCGAAGTGTCCGTAGTATATGAATGGGTGTGTGAGTGTGTATGTGATTGTGCCCGGTGATGGACTGGCACCCTGTCCAGGGTGTACCCCGCCTTATGCCCGATGCTTCCTGGGATAGGCTCCAGGTTCCCTGTGACCCTGAAGAAGAAATAAGCAGTAGAAGATGGATGGATGGAAAATATATATTTGAAGTATATTACCATTAATATTTTACATATTTTCTTAAGCACACCTGGGAGACTAGAAACAGGAAATTGTTAAATCATGACTTCCTGTTTCACAGGAACATAAATATGGGGTAACACATTTTGTAAGGCCAAATTCCCTTAGTCATTCATAACAATAGGTAAGACAAAGGAATATATCTGTGATATGTGGTAAAAGGTTGTTGAGCTTCACAAAATGTGAAGTGGATATAAGAAACTAGCATAAGCATTGAAAATGCCCATTTCCACCATCAGAGCAATAATTAAGAACTTCCAGTCAACTGGAATGGTTATGAATCAACCTGGAATTTGATGTGTGTCTATGTTGTCTCAACGAGCTATGAAAAGGATGGTTTGAGTGGCCAAAAAATCTCCAAGGATCACAGCTAGAGAATTTCAGAAATAAGTTGCATCTACAATCTGCAATCTGAAGTCACCTACATCACCACAAGTTGTTTGGAAGGGTTTCAAGAAAAAACCCTCTACACTCACCCAAAACAAATTCAAGCATCTTCAGTTTGCCAGACACTACTGGAACTTCAAATGGGATCGGGTTCTATGGTCAGATGAAACCAAAATAGAGCTTATTGGAAATAAACATCAGAGGTGGTTTTGGTGCACAGAGAGATAGTCATATGGAAATGAACCACATGCCCACAGTTAAACATGGTGGTGGCTCCTTAATGTTTTGGGGCTGTTTTTCTTTAACATTTTGTTAGGATACATGGCATCATGGACTCTATCAAATATCAACAGATATTAAATGGAAACGTGACTGCCAGAACCATAAAGTTTAAAATGGGCCATGGTTAGATTTTCCAGCAGGACAATGATCCAGAGCATACATCAGAATCAACACATAAAATGGTTAACTGACCACAAAATCAAGGTCCTGCCATGGCCACCCCAGTCCCCTGACTTGAAACCCATAGAAAACCAGTGGGATGAACTAAAGATGAGAGTCCACCAGCATTTTGAAATTTGAAGGATCTGGATAGATTCTGTCTGGAGGAATGGGTTCAGATCCCTTAACATGTATTCTCCAATCACATCATGCATTATAGGAGAAGACATAGAGCTGTTATCTTGGCAAAGGGAGGAAGCACAAAGTATTGACTAAAAGGTGCCAATAATTGTCGCACACCTACTTTAAACAATTTTTTTTTGTATAAATCTGTGTTTTGTTTGCAATTGTTTGATGTCCATGAGAGCAGAGTAGTTTTGTGATTTTTTTTTAAACAAAAGATCAAAAGGTTGTACAATAAAGATTATATAATAAAAATATATTTAGAAAAACAGTTAGGACATACTTTCATAGGAAAATAATCAACTTTCCCCCCCGAAGCCAAGCCACATCAGAGCACGTAATGTTGCTTAATGTTTGTGAATCTGTATCTGTTAATTTCTTAAGCTATTAGACCTCATTTGGGGAATAACTACTGACCTCTAATCAGCATGCACATATGAAATAATGTAAAAGTTTTGAGTATCATTTTTTCCTCTCACTTTTGGATGTTAAATACATTGCCATTCTCTACTGAGGAAAGCAGCTATGACTGTGAACAAATACACATACATTAAGCCATAACTTGTAAGTGAAGTTCTGCTGACATGAGTAAAGTTAAATGCCAACGTACCATTTAAGATGGAAAGGGCAGTAGCATACCCAACCTTTGTAGTATGTCATTCAGAGTGATTCAGAAATAAAATGGTACTCCACTCCTCAGTGTGTGGCAAGAGGTGTGTGCTTGATATTGAAAAAAAAAAAAAAAAAAAAAAAGCATGGATGAGTTTTTTTTTTTTTTAAATGTTATTTCAAATGCATGAACCAAAGATTAAATTAATGTCAGGGTTTTTTTTCCATTCAGCACACTGAATAAGCAGCTTGAGACAGAAACCTCAGTGTTTTGGTAAGAAATTAAGCCACCACCTTTATTACCACAGATGCTGAAAGGAAATTTGTGGCAGGCAATAAAGCTTAGCGGAAATGAGTCTGCGTCTGCAACGTAGTCGGGTGCACTGCTTTCGCACCTCCAGCTGCCTGTTCATCTACTGGAAACCATATGCCAGTGCAGGTTTACACTCACACAGTGGTGGAATGATCGCTATCAGACACAGCAAACATCGCCAAACACTGAATTAAAGAGGCACAACCTGCAATCAATATACAGCCATACGGCCACACGGTATGCTCCTTAACACTGCATGTTGAGGGCCAACCTGAATAAATAGCATGTTTCTGAATGTCAGAGGAGTAATTTAGCACTCTTCAGTGTGGCACGAGCTTCACATCAACCTAGTAGCGGTATATCTTGAAACAAATGTCAAAGCAGCCTAATGATTTTAATCAGAACTTCACCAACGCGAGACGTTACAATGGCCAGAATGAATTAAACCAACTCTTGACAACATAACCTGTAAGTGAAATGCAATATAATTGACGTTTTCTGCCCCTTTCCAAAGAGGCCACGCTTGATAATAATGCCTGAAGGCGATACCGGTGCAGTGAAGGAAATGATATGTAAAATAAAATGTAGCTCACACTACCCACGCTCTTAATTAAGGTGAAGCAGCTTTCACTGAAGCACAAAAACTAAGCCAAGCAGCGATTTCAGCATGCCAAAAACCAGCCACTACTGAGCTTTTGTGTGCAGAATATACACGAAGACCCCCAACTGCTGCTTCCAATAGCAGTCAGAGAAAAGAATAAAGTCATACGTTGGAACCTTTTTCATTTCTGTTAATCAAGCAGGGGCCAGATGGAGACAACCCAAAACTGAGCCAAGTGCCACTGACAGACTGAGCAGAACAGAAATTTATTAAAGATAAGAAGGAGGCTGGCAATCATATCCTGCCTCACTTTGATCCATTTATCATATCTCGTACTCCATTCATGCTACTGCTATTCATCTGCTTTCGATAGTTCAGCACAAAGTAATGGACGACAAAATCAAATATTATACCACGCATGCAAATGCAGCTGGCCGAGTGGCTTGTCCGTTCAATTTCCTGTTAACATGAGCTGAGAAAGGAGACGAGAGCTCCTTTATATCAGCTCTCATTTCCATACATACACACACAAAGAAGGCATAAAAATATAGCAGCTGCAAAATGTGGGCTATATCTCAATTGTAGAATACTTTTAAGCCACTTTAAGCAAATTCTTATTGGCACCAGGCCTGTTATATTTCTGATTTCTATATTTGACTTTTTGGCACATTTCTAAAATAGGCACAACAGTAGTGCAATGGCGTCTATGCAGCACTGAACGATTTTCAGCACACTAAATTTCTGCTTCTGTAATATTTACTACAGCTACATATGTAAATAAATCATTTACTATACTTTAATAATTTTGCAATGTGCATGCATAACAAGATTTGTAAATATAAATAAATACATAAATTATTTATTTATTAATAATCCATCCATCCTCAACCGCTTATTCCTTTTCAGGGTAACAGGGAACCTGGAACCTATCCCAGGGAGCATCAGGCACAAGGCGGGATACACCCTGGACAGTCCATCGCAGGGCACAATCACATATACACTCATTCCTACACTACGGACAATTTAGACACGCCAATCAGCCTACCATGCATGTCTTTGGACTGGGGGAGGAAACCGGAGTACCCAGAGGAAACCCCCGCAACACGGGGAGAACATGCAAACTCCGCACACACATGGCCCCGGCAGGAATTGAACCCCGGAGGTGTGAGACGAACATGCTAACCACTAAGCCACTGTGTACCCGTTATTTATTATTATTAATAATTATGATAATAATTATTATTATACAACATTTTAAGCCACACAATTATTACAGCTGACCACAGATAATCAGCAGATTCCACAGTAAGTGACAGCCAATCTTTTGACTAAGAATAAATAAATTACATTCATGCAATTTAACTACATCAAAAAAGTTTTTGAGAATGAATGTTGTGAAATCTGCTGATTAACTTTGTTCAGCTTTAATACACCGGTGACAGGCATAAAAAAATATATATATATATTTTTTTTTTACAAGGAAACACTGAAATCAAGCACTTTTCAGTGTGCTCACAACTATATAATTACTGTCATATATAATAGCTTACTCAGTAAATTGCACATGCTTGCAATATCATGGAGCAGGGCAATATGTCATCAATATGTCCAAGCGACTACGAAAATGACTAAGGACCGTATTGTTTGTCATATTTTCCAAGTTTACGGCTACCAAAAACATGAAGCCCATTCAACAGAACAGAAATGTTGTATTTAGCTGTATTTAAATGGACAGACAAAAGAGAGTATAAATACCATCATACAAACTCGGCAGCTCTAGAGACCCTCTGCAACTTCCTCTAGTCTAATGGCACTACTATCTTTGTACAAAAAAACACCCCACGCATTTCTAACACTTCACATTCTGCGAGTGGATATTGCCAAAGGAGCAATGCTACAAGGAACAGTCTTCTTCCATATCGGTGCATGTAAGAACAACAATAGATTACAGATGTATAGATGAGCTGTACAGCATGTTTGAATGAGCTCCAAGCTTCTTCTTTTCAAAAAGCATCATTGTTTTTGATTTGTTGGCGTTTCGACTGCTTGTGTTTTTTTAGCTTTACGTCTGTTTCTTGGCTTTGGTGCGTAGCCCGCTCAAATTAACTACTAGGTTGCATGCTAGCCAAATCCAAGGCGAATGCTGATCCTCTGATGGGCTGTGAGTGAGTTCTTGTGTCACTCCTCTCAGCTGAATGGTAATTGGAATCCAAACGTTTCCTGATCCTCCAATACGCATTCAATCCACTGTTCCTGTATGAGGGACAATGTTCAAATAGTTAATGGCCTTCTGCAAAGCCTCAAGTCAAATTGCTGAATCCTTTCAGAAATTTGCTCTTGGCAATGTATTCATACACATGACTCTAGCACATGCGTAGTGCTGTAGTTATCTTAATCCTTTAAAGACAACAGCAGAAACAGAGGCCTAGACAGAGCTTTGCCTAATAGGATAGAGTCCTGTAAGTTCTCTACTACTCCCCATCAACTGCTTAAGTCTGAGGCAATCGATAAATTCCACAGCCAAATCCCAAAACTACACAAATTACTATACATCAAAATTCGAGTTTCCTGGCGAGAGTTCTAAACCATAGTACAGTTGGGAATGGCTGCTGATAATCTTTTATACAAACATCTTAGCACTGAAGATGCCCAAATGTTAATAACCGTCAAAAATTTTGGACATAGATGCTCATAGAAAGTTGATTTTTACCAATTTCTATTATTTTATAATAATAATAACAACAACAATCATAATAATCATCATCATCATCATAATAAAGACATCTCGGCAGCTGTGGTGCAGGTGGTAGAGCGGGTTGTCCACCAATCGTAGGGTTGTCGCGGGTTGTCCACCAATCATAGGGTTGGCAGTTTGATTCCCGGCCCGGGTGACTCCACATGCCGAAGTGTCCTTGGGCAAGACACTGAACCCCAAGTTGCTCCTGATGGCAAGTTAGTGCCTTGCATGGCAGCTACCACTGGTGTGTGAGTGTGTGAATGGTTGAATGAGACACAGTGGAAAGAGCTTTGGATAAAAGCGCTATACAAGTGCGCCATTTACCATCTATCTCACTATTTTATATTTAAAATCCTGACACAGTATTCCTGATGAAGCGTTGCACACTCTTCTCAACTAGCTTCATGAGGAGCTTCACCAAGGAGTATTTTCTTAAAACTCCTCCTGCTTCTTCTATGTTCTAAATGAAAACTGCTGACATAAATCTACTTGTTTTAAGTGAAAAAAACAACTACTACTTATTAAAAATGACCTTTTCAGAACCAAATGTATACATAAACGTCCTTCACTGTTTCCATTTCAAACATAGGCCTTTATTAAAATGTCCTTAAGACAATTAAACATACATTATGAAACGTATATTAAACATATTCAATCTACCGTGTCCAAACCTTTGGCTGTTAGTGTACACCAGGGTTTTCTGTACTGCACATGTGCATGCTTGACCGCACTCTAAGAACCTATTACACACAATAACAGTACACACTCTGGCTGTAACTACAGTGCCCAGAACACTAATTACACATGCTATCACCAAATCACATGCATGCAACATAAAACCAAGATCTTCAACTGCAAGGGAAGAACACAAAGGCTCAGTTTAAGCTTGCTAGCAGGAAGATGATTTGGTATCCACATGAAATCTTGCTTCACAACATCCCATTCGCATCTTTTCCTCCCTCGCTTGGGAGTCTCAATATATCACCTTCTCCCTGGTGTAACTCCACCTAAGGGCACATGACGTTTCTTCAATATCTAATTTTCGGCACCGCGTCAGAGGACATTTTTGATTCCCCGATCCTTAGATCAGTTGTGTCGTGTAATTTTTCTAATGGAAATTGCTCATTAATTTAGTCGGGGGAGCTATAGATCACTGGTCTCTATTCCTTTCAAAGGTTAGGGGTAAAGTTATTGTCTCACTGCAAGGAAAAAACACAAAGCAGAAACAAGCATGTAAATTGAATCAGTAGGGGATTACGTGAGCAGAAAGCCAAAGTTAAAGGAAGCTGCCGCAGCCCATTTATTAGACCCTGTAATTTAATTTTAGCCTTTGAGTAATTGGCACTAATTTGAAAGCCTTGTGCTCATTGAAGAGAATAGTAAATACATGATACGAGCAGGCTCATTTATATTCTTCTCTCCAAAAGAAATTCATTGCAAATAAAAGAGTGTTAATGATTGTTCTCTATAAATTCAAGTTAGGAAGTGAGTAACACGAAACTATGTGCCTCATGCTGCTCGGTCACCTGCTCCGGATATTTCCGATGTGCCAACGTGCAAATCAGTGGTTGCGTTATTAGCTTTCGGTCATGCAAAAATTATCAGGGTGCTAATGGCAGTCAAGTCCTTGAGGCTCACAAAAAAAAAAAAAAAAAAAAAGAGGAAGCAAAAAGCCTGTATGGATGAAAACAAAGATGACTGAGGTTAAATGGGAGAAATAGAGTACGGTATAAACCGGCAGCTATGGAACCTATCTCTCCCAGGCACAACTCCTCACGCACAAAGGAAACTCAGAGCTGTCAGCAACAACTCAGTGTAGATTGCATGGCATGCGGATTACGGGATCCTTCCGACTAAAACCTTCACGGGTGCAAAATAAACAACACTAGTAAAAGAGCTTATACTGCAGACACCACCAGCTATATCCTGATATTTGCAAAGTGGAAGTTTTCACTTTGAACAGATTGGGAGAGTTCCGAAACCGTCTTTGTCTCTTTTAAAGAACTCGCCAATAATTCTGCCTCAGAGACACTCATTTCCTGCGGTTTAAATGTCGGAAATGATTTCAGTTTCTCCATTATGAGTTCGAATCCTCCCAGGATCCATAACTAAATATCATTACCTGGTCTGATTGTAGTTACAGAGCAATGTGCTATAAGACACATGAGCCAGAGGTTTAAGTTGTTATAATTATTTCAACATTAATATGCTTAACTGTGTATTAGAGTAGCACAGAACAGAAAATTCAGAACAGCTACTATCACTATATATGAGGTTGGAAAGCACAGCTTTGCAGATATCTCACAATAAAATACAATGACTGACACTTCTGATTAACAACACCATGAAAACTAATTTCTGTTAAGTCACCCAGGCCACTCTCACTTTCCAACCCAATTTTACAGTTTATGTGACAGTGTTTGAGACAACATGGAGCTAAAAATGTATCTTCCTAAACAAACGCCACCACAGTAGGCCCTGAATGATCCACAGCCATAAGTGACTCCCCCCAAAACATTTTGTTTCTATTCGTTCTGTCAAGGCAATTTGTCATCAGTGACTTCATTCTCTATCTCGGCCTTCAGATAAGCAGACTGGCTTTGAGACAGCTCGAGCAGACACAATATCCTCAAACATGAGCTCAGCTGCAATGAACTGTAGTGCCCTCGGTCATTTTCACAAAGACTGAATCGAAAGCTTTCCCTCCGCTAATTTTCGTCTCTTTTTCTGTTTGTTTTAGGATCTCAAGTGCTGTACATTTAGGAGGAAATTTGATTAATGAAACAGGTGAATAATGTACAGTGCCTTAATGGAATTGAAGAGCGACTGTCTCTTAGAGAGTACTTAGGTTCAAATATCCACTCAACTAATGAGTCCAGCCGGAGAGCATCAGCTGCTCTCTGTTGCCATACTGGCCTTAGGTAAGAAAGAGACTCTCTCCTTTTTCCTTTGCCTTCCAATTTCTTTTCTTTAGCGTAATCAATATCCCACCCATAAAACTTACACTGCCACCAAGCTTCTACCGCAGCAAAAAGAATTGAACTTCTTCTGACTGCCAGTTAGCAACCTCTTAATGCAACAGTTAAAGCTGAATTTGTGTTGTTACTGGTGTCAGACCCTTATCCTGCCTTCACCCTGGCACCAATGCGATGTGACAAAGCAGCCAGAAGTCATGAATTTTCATTGAGAGTTGGCAATTAACAGCAACAGGAGGTGAAGCAGCTGTTGGCACAGTGAAGTTAGAGGGTTGGGTGATCCAATAAAGTTGAGCGAAGTTTAGCTTTATGCAAATAAGACAACACAGTGCAGCCAGTACTAATAGTAATGAATACAGTGGACTTTATAATGGGTTATTTTTCCCAACATGAGTCATTTGTTTATCAGATATTTATTGCTTCAAATATATGTATGAATGCACCAATCTCCCTTTTTTTCTCTTCAATTCAAATGCAATACCAATATCCGTGCTCTTTTACTGACTGATAGTGGATACTGAACTGATACTGACTTGCAACTGTCCACAAGCCACTTGATGTACTTTAAGACAATTTCTGTCCTTTGTTCTCATACAATCCATGTCATGGGAGCCAACATCACATGCATTCACGGCATAAAAGTTGCCAGTGGCAATGGATCATATAATATGTCAAATCCAATCTCATGCCAATCCAGTGTTTCAAGTCATTATTTGTATAT
>JAOUWY010000049.1:3070994-3084848 GCA_025728095.1 Prietella phreatophila | reverse complement strand
GCCGGTACATGTAATTATGCAATCTTTTACTATTATTATTATTATTATTATTATTATTATTATTTTAGAAAGTACCACCAGTGATGGTAATTATCAATTAAAATACGGTAATTGTTTTGGGGCAAAATATTTTGACTGAAATAGACTGAATGTTTTAACTGAATAGTGAAATCATGGTAACCAGCAGTAAACTCAAGTCAGGAAAAGATTAATGCTGCCTGTCTTATTCATGTCCTACTTCGTCTTAACTTAAAGCAGTTATCCAGACAGCGTTTTTCATAAAGCTACATTTTATGTAGAAAGAGTTGGCAGAGGCAAACTCCAACAGTAGTTTCTTTCCCATGATCGCTGATAAAAAGGGGTAATAATTAGTCTTTTCTATGTTGTAGTTTTTATAACCTTTCATTATTTTAAACATAATTAAACTTAACCGTTGAAAAGTGTGCATAAATATCCAAACATGTTTTAAGATGATGGTTGAATTTAAGATGTTAAAATTGAGGAGGAAATGATGAAAAAAGTGCAAGAACAGTGAATGCAACCATGGACATCACACTGTACTGGACGGACAACTTCTGAAGGTATGTTGCCCATTATAATATAGAATATGCAATATTTAAAGTGAAGCTGAAGACCACTTCAAGTATCTATCAGGGAAAAATGCAGTGGAAACAGGAGTAGATTTTCATCAATATGTATATTTGTAAATATAATTTTAAATATAATCATTTTTCTTTTTCCAGAGACCTCCTTTTTTCCCCCAGGGCGTGACCATAGAACAGTTAGTACATCAATCATCAGTAAAAACAGAGCTGCCAGTAAATCACAGAGGAAGAATTAAAAATAATAATAATTACAATATGGGAGTACACTGCCAAACTAGAAATGACTGTAGGGTAGATTAGGGAGTATTTCAGGTAAATACTCATTAGAGTGACTCGTTAGGGATTTAATACGGCTTTAGCGCTTGGGGGGGCCCTTCAAAAACAGCTTTATCTGCTGAAACAGAGCCCCCCTCTAGCCAACACTGCAAATCCCAGTGCCTTTTCTTTACTCCTCCGATGCGATTAGGGCCACCTCTGTAGTGACCGTAGCCAGATTGCGCTCTATTTTGGAGGTTTCTTGTGTTCTGTCCATACAGAAGCCAGCTACCATGTAGCAGCACCACATGTGAGAAGATCGTACACATCTTGACATTTTGCCAACTCAAGCAAGGAGAAATAATTGAGTCCATAGGGTGGAGGAAGTCAAATCTTTTCAAGTTGAAACCACGCAATTTCGGTTGGCATGCAGAGGGTAAATCAAAGGAATAGTGGTTTTAGCAACTGATCCTGATGGGAGACAGAAGTCTGTGGCTGAGCGAAGCCAGTCGAATGTGTGTGTGTGTGTGTGTGTAAGTGTGTGTTTGTGTGAGTGTGTGTGCGTGCCTATGTAAAGTTAAAGGCATCATTGTCCTCAATGCCAGATTAAACCATTTCAAAATGAGGTGACATGGCCTGCTCCCTGAAAGAGCTCCGGCTCTAATCAAGGCCACCTTCAAACTCACTGAGGGCTGTTCCGCAGCACAATCAAACCGCTCGCTACGCATGAGCCAAACTGTAACACAACACCGGCAGCAGCCCTGCCACTGATTAAGACTCATTACGCCATTCCATATAATGACTCAGAGGGCAGGGGACACACTGAATTTAATGCTTTGATACCACATCGAATCCCCATGTGCAAGGCCTGAGACAATGAATAATCTGTGAGAACACATTGAAATCAAGACGTAGAAAGCAGGCAGTTAAAGACCTGCTTTAAAGTGAAAGAAATCGCCAGTTCAACAGCTGTTGTCATGTGTTGTCATGATTGTCTTATGTTCAAAGGGAATCTTTTGTTGAACTGACATGATCCCTGTGAAATGGCTGACATCCTACTTGACTCTGCTATAAAACAGGGACGTATTGAAGGGGAGGCCCTCATTGGCTTTATGGCTCTCCTGGGTTTGTCACTGGAGCTGTACTACTCAGTAGCAGGTCCAGAGGGAAAACCCTATTGAGCTTTACAAGGCATCCCTTTCAACCCCCACACAGACCAATACCAGTGTAGCAGGCTTCCACAAACCAGTCAGGTGACACAATCATTTCTGTGGCCAAAAATAATCACAGCAAAGTCTTATGATAAAGTTAGCCACCTAATGACACACAGCATGGCGTATTGTATGTTACACATCTTCAGGAAATGTAGTCACAACATTTGAACATCTACTTTCTTAAATCTGACTTAAAACTGATTTTCAATAATGCTGACTGCACAAGACATGACGTAAATCATAGCCTATTTCCATCTGTGCTAGATTGTTTTACATAGCATGAAAATGTCCATACCGAATATGACTAAACCTTAGAATTCCACTGAGGGACGTACACCTGAGAATGAGTGAATATTTTTAACTGCTGATTTATGAATACCACTTACGTAAATGTTACTCAATATTCCCTTTAACTACTCAGTGTAATGCTTTACAGAAAAAGGACTCATCGAGTTGCCCTTTCTAATTAGGGGGCAAGTCATAAGAGTCAAGCATATTGTGTATCTTCAGCAGGTATGCTCCAAATTGATTAAGCTCAGTTATAGTGCCGCTGATTCGGCTATTTGCGTCAGACTGTCAGCCTTGAAAATAGAGCACTCTCACACCTACACTGTTCTTGAGCTGGCAAGATATGATATCCCTCTCCTGGGTTTCCCTCTGATCACGAAAATTTGCATTGGTACTTCTGATCCACAAAAGCACTGATCTCTGTTGAAGTAAAGACTCACCAACATCTAACTAAAGTGGTCTCTCATAGCCTGTGTGTGTATTGGGTTGCCTTCGACATAGTAAAACACATCGGTGGGGAACTTTCTCTAAACCAGATGCCACTTATAATAGGATTCTAGGCAACTTATGACTCTGCAGGGAACAATTTGTAGGAGATATTACTGTTTGTTAAATAAAACAATAAAAAAAGAGGATGGTGTGCTGCACTGACGGCATTAATATCTGAACAGTAGACACGAGGGAATTTTTAATGAACTGAATCTATATCAGTTTCAGTTATAGAGCTTGCTGGGGCAGTTTAATCCTTATAAATGCATCATAAATTGTAGAAATTAAACCATGTATTTTATGAGAAATGATAATTTCTTTAAAAATGTAGTATTTGAACCATGACTTGACCATATTATATTTGGGCGGCTGTGGCTCAAGTGGTAGAGCGGGTTGTTCACTAATCGTAAGGTTGGCGGTTCGAAGTATCCTTTTGCAAAACCCCAGGTTGCTCCTGATGGCAAGTTAGCGCCTTGCATGACAACTCTGCTACCACTGGTGTGTGAATGGATGAATGAGAACCAGTGTAAAGTGCTTTGTAGAACCGCTAGGGTTAAAAAAAAAAAAAAAACGCTATACAAGTGCAGACCAGGCTGATTGGCAGATTGTGATCATTAGAAGTCATAACACCTTTTCAACCAAGCCCACTCAAAGCTGCTTTGGCTCTCAACCACACACAAAGTGAAAGAGTTGGCTGAAAATGAACCTGCCTTAAATCCCTTCTCCTTCTCACCTCTTTGCTCTAGGCTGCCAATTTAATCCTGGGCGTGACTTTGAATGGCAAATGTTAATTATTTCAAAAACATTAGTCCTTAGCTAAAACATTTAAATCGGGGGAAGAAAAATCAATAGGCAGTATGTTAAAGACTCTCTACAATTCAAGAGCACAAAATTAAAGCGAAATAATGACCTCTCTCTTCACTGTTTCTGAGCAATAGAAACTCACACTCCGAGAATCAATATCAAGCTCCTGGAGCACTTCAGACAATGTCACTGTCCTTGTATGGAGGAGACAGGACACGGGGCCTACAGGACAAGTCTCGCTTTGTGTTCCACCATGAACAACAGTTCCCCAATGTGAAAAGCAACAAGAAGTGTTGCAAGCCAGAGAAAAGAGAAAATAAAAGGTCTTCACACACGGATGGGCAAGTGGGTCACAGATAACTTGTTGAGGGACGATTCGCTCCCGCAGACAGCAATAGGACTCTTTCCACAGAGACATTCTTTGAGGGGAAACCTCTCCTCTTCGAATCCCTCCTCCCCTTCTGCTACCACCACCATGTGATCTTTTGTGAGAACGCCTTAGAAAAAGGGCCCTAGCCAGGGCCACCAATTAGCCGATCCCCATCGGGTGGTAAGCCACATGAATAGAACGGCCACAACGGACCTGCACCTACGACATCCTCCAGGATTTGCACAACCAGCTCCAAGTTATCTGTCATGGTCAAGAGCCAGTGCTGCTATACCCGCTCAATGAAAGCCCCAGCAGACAGCATCCACCAACAGCTTGCTAAGCAGTACACCGCAAGACAAATTTTAGACCTGGTTTCGGCTTCATGAGATGCTTAATCGCTGAATGAACACTAACAAAACAGGAACTGCAAACACAAAGAGGAAATAAATTCAGCTGACCCACATGTCATCTGGAGCATGAGAGATTTGCGGTTGGATTTGCTCATCATCATCATCAACAACAACAACAACAAAAGCATATGAGCATTGTATAGCACAAGCAGCACATACTTTTACACACAGTATTATTGAACAGCAGAAGCTCAAGTGGTAGAAACAATGCAAGTCTATGTACAAGCTATATAGCCTGGTACAGAAGTCCTGTGATACAACAGTGAACAATCAAGCTTAAATATGAGTGAACTAGGCTCCATTTGTAACACTTCACCTTCACACAAATGAGCTGAATAGATTTGGCTTCAGCTTTAGCGTATTGTTTGTTTGATTGCTCTTTGTTGCTGTTGAGTAGACACTTAAAACAGTTGAACGATGGAAGAAGACTCCGCAAAGTTCAGCACAAACAGACAAGGCATTACTTTTAAGAGTGTTATAGAATAGCAATGTGTACTTATGTTCCAGTTTGGAATATTGGTGAATGCTTGTGTGCACTGCAATGATTACAAAATATGCTCTTTATTAGGCATTATACAGTATGTCTAATGTATCTGATGTCATTATACCAGTTGATGCGCTTTCATTTACGTAATACTGAACAAATGTTCTGGGCCACATTAAAGTAAATCCCCAGGCTGATCTTTTTTTGTTCTCGTTTCACCCTTGACTCGGATGTGTAGGAAAACTGGTGGCATTTTGGCTGACATTACACACATATCTTAAACGATTCTACCAGATTTGGTATAATTCAGATGAACCTGCAATTAACATTTTCACAAACACTCTGCATACAGCTTTCCTTTCAGACATCAGCAACAGCTTACACCCTACAAGCAAATGTTTCACACATCCTGAAACAGTGTTAATCTCACTTTATCCTTCATTTTTATAATACAGAAGAAGGGGATCTTAGCACACATTTATTAAATCACTTTTTTTTTTTAAATGAGCAAGCAGTTGAAAGGTTAGAAAGATCAATATGGACACTGGTGCATACTGACCTGGATCTTTCTGCCCTTTCAACTGCATGTTCATTTTTAAATGTGAGCTTAACCAGAATGAAGCTTAACATGAGGTTACTGCCTCAAAGCCTGAACAGGTCTCTTGGTTGACCTTGTCCTTGGGTATGAGACTGGAAAACAGTCTGCAAGTCCATTATATGATGAAGACAGCAATTAAGAAGAAGCACCAAGTGGATGAATGTTACTTGGTTTCACTGAAAAGTGAATGTCAAGATAAAATCCTTTAAAAGACAAGTCAATCCCTTTAAAGACAAGTCAATCCTATGTCTATTTACAATAATGAAAAACATGATGGTTTATGGTCCATTTTTTTTTCTTCTGGCTTTGTAAGTACAAAGAAGGCAATTTTGGCTCCGCTGGTTGAGTAATTGAGCTCTACAGTGGAGCTTCAATGTAGAATTTGCAGGTGCTGCAAAATGAAGGATGCAGAGAACATCCCATCTGACTCACTTAAGCTGTATCAAAGTTCAAACACACGGTTATCCACCTCACAGTCACAATATGTTTGGTCTTCAACTTGCTCGAATGAAAGCAGAATGAAAGGAGCTTAAGACAGCGAGACTTTGTAGTCCAAATAACAGGAAATGGTTTAATCAGCAAGGTTCATGATACTGATTAAACTGCTGTTCTGACGACACCAGTCTTCTGTGTTTCCTGTGAACCCCCCTTGGCTTAAACATATACACACATCTTACCTGACTCAGGTGTTCTCAAACTTTTTTCATGTTCTCAAATTTTATTTCATGAACATTATTGAAATGTGTACAATATATATTTGTGTAGATATTTGACCTAAAGAGTTTAATATCTGAATTTTTCAGGTACAGAACACAATAGATCCATGTTGACATTATTTATTGGCCTGCTTATTTTTTAGTTATTGTTGTCTGGATTAAACACATTCAACTAAAGGAACCAGTCAAATAGCTATAAAAACTGTTATAAAAAAAATAAAAATAATAATAAATAAAAACCCGCACCAACCAACTAGCCATCTAACAAACTAGCACATTAACCCACTAATTCAGCTTTGTACAAAGGCCTAGTAGTACTCTGGAAACCCTGGAGCATGGGCAAACATTCTCATGCTTTTTCCCCACTGAGGCCATTTCTTTCAACTCACTTAATTAATCTAGATTAACACAATCTAAACACATCAATGAAAAATCCATTAAGAGCTGCGTTTCGCTGGCATATTTCCCTTCAACCCTAGCAGAAGCATTTTGACTGCTTTTCCTCTTTTCTTATCGACAATATTTCATTGCATAGCAATAATTGTTCTTGACATGCCATCCATTAAATAGAAAAAGAGCCGTTCAAAATGAATCTACATCTTGTTATCTGCCTAACCATTAGACAATGGCTTTTATATTAACTAGATATGGCAGCAAAGCGGACAGTCGCTCACTATAAAGAACCCACCTCGCTGCTTTTTCTCCCTTCTTTACTCTTTCTTTGCAGGGTCAATTAAGCCAGCTAAATACTACACCCTGTCACATTCCATATGAGGTGGGGGGACCATGCATTGAATGACTACTTTCATTAAAGCAACTAGAAGAAACAGAGTTCAGGAACAATTACCATAGGAACACCACTTAATGTTTAACAAACTCGACAGGCCTTCCCTGAACTCTGGCGGCCTTCATTCAGCCCACATTAGTCTGAAAAGTACAGTACACTCTTTACTCATAGCCAGCAAGCAGCGCACACGGCCTCAATATCACAGCGTCTGAGGACTCTGTCGCACTTTTTTATGCTAAGGCAACTGTGGCTTGGTCCCACTGGCAGAATGAAAATCCTTTTCTCCTGACTTTTTAAAATGCTGCTACATTCGCAGCTTCATTAATACGGGGGTTTGGGATTGTGTGATGTATCTTATTCAAAAGCCTGCTTTTAAAATTCCATACAGAGAACAAAATACAGCAGTACAATCTCTATTACACAGAATCGGGATGTTTCATGGTTGCTCACTTGAGTTACTGCATTCAGTAGTTCAGTTCTTTTGAGGCAAATCTATTGAAAGTCCTTACTCAGGACTGAGAAGGGTTTAGAGCTCTTTCCTCTGACTCATCTTGTTCATGTGATTCACAGTAGCTCATCTAAAATCAAAACTCCTCAATAAATGGAATAATGATTATAGTTCAGTGTGACCATTGGAAAGCACATACAAATGAATCAGTATGAAGAATTCACAGTAGAACCTAATGTCAGGTTTCTATACAGTATCTGTTATATCCAGGATAACACTTCAACATTTCAATGGCAATATAAATATTCAGTTAGTTGGTTTGAATGTCCTTTTTTTTCAGATGCTCATAGACTTTGGTATTTCAGACTTCCAGTATGCCATAAAACCTCTAAAAGTACTCATTACATCCCTACCACAACAACTGACCAGAAAAACCCACGAAATCTGATCAGCCCAAGGTCCCTGAATCAGACACCCACTGGTTCAAGGAGACACTGGACCTTTCACACATGCTCAAGCGTCATATGATCTGTTGAAGCAGCATTAAGATGCCAGACTTGCAACTGATGCCACGTCCCACCCAGCATGGCATGCAAGTAAAGTCAAGCAGCTGTCCAGCTATTGTGTGTGCCTTAGGTTTCTACCACCATGACATCTCTAATGCATTGTGTCAGTGCTATGTAAAGAAAAAGTGCAAGCTCTAAAGTAGCGGTATTCAACAAAAACATTTTAAAAGGTCATTTTTTCCTGTAAAATGCCTTGCTTAAATAACTAACATTACTGAAGGGCAACAACATTGACCTTTTAAGCTTAACCATTACGGATTAATCTATGTCCATAAGTTTTTAAGTATTTTAAGAGGTTATATTTTGTTTTGTCGTGTCGCTTCACATTACCACTTCTAAGTAGTAGCACAGACTCAACAGACATGTGTTTTGAATTTGATGGACATACTTCTGTGGAAATTATGTTTTTTGTCATCTACTTTAAACTCATGAGTTCCCTAATCAGACCAGACCAGAGATGGTAAACAAAATAAAAACTCTACGAACGTCTATGAACTCTCCCCTTCCTGAGCTAACCCAGTAGCTAGTCTCTCATCCAATGAGCTTTCTTCAGTGAAATAATTTGCATAACATACAATCTGTTAAAGAAGCCATTATAGTTCATGGTTTGAAAATTGGACTCACCGTACAACAGCCATTTTCCCCCCTAAACGTTTATTATGTATTCAGTTCTGTCTGCTGAAATACTTTGCTGGGTCAGTATCCGAACTGCAGTCTGCTAGTTGATGACCCCTGTTTTAAAGCATTAGAATAATGTATTCTCCTTGCTTATGGTGGCCATTTTCCAAAATAACCTTTCTGGACATTTCAATGAGAAATGAGCTATTAAATGGAAACAAAACAGGACAAACTAAGTATTAATGGTTTCATTGATTTGAATCGCAGTTCACACTCAATAACCTCCAAAATGTAATACAATGCATCAGTGTGAATAAATAACCATCACCAATGGCTATATAAAAACCCTTCATAGTCAGCTGCAGAAGATCAATACTGCCAAGCCACAGAGTCTCCTTCAGCTTCAGCACATGTAGTCAGAAAGAATGAGGACAGAAAAGCAGCACAGGGTAACAGCCTACTAATACGACGGTGTATTACGAACTGTGGAGAGAAAATACAACGTATTAGTGAATAGAAATGGCCTTTATGTAGGTAGACATGGCTACAACCGTCAGTGAAGCATGACAGATCAGACATGAGTAATAAAGTAGAGGAGCTTCATGCCTAATTTCCCCTCACACTGCACTGTCAAACTAGCAATAAAATCTCTCCTGGTGTGACATCAATTCTCTCTAATCGGGTGCTGTGCATCATCCTCCTCATTTGAATGAAGGCACATAATAGAACTCATATTTATGCCTATGTTTTTGACAAGCATTGTAATGAAAATATGACATGTGGAAAGCTAACAAGTTAAAGTAGCTGTTGTGCCAATCAAAGACGTTTCGCATAATAAAGAAACACTGTAAAGTCTTCTCAGATACTGATGTTACACGCCAAAAAATTGTGCCTTTGCCACACTAAAGAACCTCGCGTTCACAGTTTGCGACTAATTTGGCAAAGATTATAGATGACGTTAAGGAGACGGGTCTGCCCCATGGCGCCAACTTTCAACTCAAATGAGCCATCTTACTAGCTTGAGCACAGGATACAATGTTTGTTTTTGATACGCTCTCGGTCATTTGAACATGAAACAAGCCCTGGACAAGTGCACCTCCAAACGGGGGAGAGGTAAAAATCCATACTGCCCCGAGCTACAAAGATCAAAGTGAGACGATGAGGAAATGCTCCGGCGATAATACACCTGGATCGCTCACGCGCTCTTATATAGGTCAGTTGTTACACAGGAGCAATGCATCTGGATAGCGTTTCATTCCTCTCTATCCAGTTACCTTGCATTAGCTGATATATGCTATCCTGCAGTCGAAACAAGCCTAGAGAAACCTAAGACGAAGGAGTTGTTCGTGCTTCTCCTATCAGCAATGCCGCTGAAAAGAAGACGAGCGGTCCAAATTGTCTGTCTGGCCAAACAGTTTGAATGTTATGAACGGTATGAGGCAAGCAGAATCCTCCAAATAACATATTAATTTACACAAAGCAAATAAGGCACCAGCTATCCAAATAATATCACTCTATGTTTAATTCAGTAGTGGTGACAAATTATTTCCATACACTGTGCCCAACAAATCCAATTAGACCTCAAACATCTTTCCCTTTGGTACGTTTGAAAGAAAAACTATGTATATTTGCTCTGGCTGTCAATCATCGTAAACAGTGTTTATACAGGGATCTCTATACGCAAGACAGACCCCCAAGATTATTAATTAAAAGTAAAGAAAAATAAACACGAAAATGTTCAACAAAGCTCAGCTTGTTTTAGATCTACTCCTGATTTTTCACGTATGGTTCCTGTTGCGGCAGAGGAAGGAAACAATGTTGGGGTTGTTGAGCAGGTCCTCTGAGCGTGATGATAAGTGTGCCTGTCTCGTTTCTCAACGCCGGCCTGATGGACGTGCAGGGGCTGAACACTGGAGGCCTTGTGGTCGTGCTTATGTTACCAGGCACACGACGCCACATGGCTGCAATTTGTTCATTAGATATGTAATAAATGTACACAAAGGACCTTTATTGTTAAACTTTCTCTGACGACGCTCAGAAAGTTAAAACCTCCCCTGCGCTCAGTTAGCCAGCTCAAGGAAAATCTGGAATACCTTAAGAGTAAAACTTTAAAGCAAACACCCCAAATGAACATCTAGTCATTCTGAAGGTTACTGCTCGTGTGATTTACGTACAGTGATCCCTCAGATAAAACCAACTCATTTGGAAGCCTGCTGATAGTTGAGAAGAATGATATGCAAAGATAGATATTAAATGTTGTGACCAAGTCTGCTTGAACAGTTACAGCAGATGTCCTTTAATGTGATGCAATACCTTAAAAAACCTGACAATCCTCCAAGAGCCACATCGTTTTTTCCAACACCACCTGCTGAAGGCAGACGGTGATGTAACACAACTGTAGGACTTCAAAACCACCAGGAAATCTCCAACAGCCCAAGGGAAAGAAAAAAAAATAAAAAAACACCACAGCCCTTATTTTGTAACTGCTATGGGTGGCCCATCCAAGAAAGGTCATAGATATGAGAAGCAGAGTGGAAATCATGCTGGCTTGGACTGCAGCCCAACGGTCCTGACAATGACAAGGTTCTTTATTCAGAACTAAAGCCACATGAAAGGCACAGGAGAAAGACTCATGATTACAGTGCTTCTGTCTCTGCTTGTTCTGTGCCCTAAAATACTCGCTAGAAAAGCAATATGATGAGGAGTTACAGTGGTGGCATGACCGTTAAAACACGGCAAGAACATGGCAAGACTACAACCAATGCGTTTGTACCATAATTAGCTATTCAATTTGAGAATCGTTAACTGACGTAGGTTTTTGGCTGAAAAGAGTACATCACACAGCGTATAAACAATGACTATGACTATCTATGACAACCTTATCCACAGAAAAAATAGTGCATGCTCAACTCCAGATGTTGCACTGTATAGCTTTAATTATTTACTATTTACACTTCAGCCTCTGCTGTCTAATCAGCATACTCAGTTCTCTGAAAAGTTACACACACTGTGCATTGAGAGTGCAATATAAGCCTCATCACCCCATCAGTGAGATTTTAAAAAGAAGCCTATCGGCTCAATTGGAGTAGTTTCGTTATCTCTCCACAATAGAAAAACTACTTAGCTAAAATGTCCCAAACAATGAGTCAATCTTACCAGCGAATGCAGTGCATTCGTGTCAGACTCTGAGATGGAGCTTCTCAATATACCACTATCATCTCAACCAATGGTATAATCATTCTCCTATCTGATTTTTGGAAAGCAGTTTCATTTGCACATATCAACACCTTTGGGCCATCTTCCACCCAAAGGGCCTTAGTGTGAGTAAAAAAAAACGAGCACCCTCTCTGTGTCTTCACTGTCACATCCCCAATATTTCATTCAGCCCATCTGTGGTATGCATACACAATAAGTCTCTGCTCAGTGCCAGCACAGGCCATAGTGGCCCCTTTAAGCATACTCTTTCCTTGAGAGTCTGTTTGAAATTGCTGGCCCCTGCCATCTCCCCTCCAGCCCTGGCGCCATCTCAGGCCCTGAAACTATGGCAACGGAATAAGAAGGCGCTCTCCATGATTAATAGATGAGCAAAGCCGTGCCAGTCACGCTGGGTCTGGGGACGGGACAGATGTACATGCTGTCCTCGGCGTCACACACCACCACGGCATGTGAAAACCTGGTGGAACGCGAAACCACTGATCACCAGTGAAGATCTCGGGGCGAAAAATGCCACACACTCTTGCATAAGCAACGGCTTCTAATCAATCCTGGCAAAGCATCCAGTACAAACAAGAAAATAAAAACAAAGCCTGATGCTATCAGTTATCCGTGGCTGTGTTTTACCTCAGTACCTCAGTGATTTAATACAAGCATATTTTCTTACCAACTGACATCTTGCCAAGGAAACAAGTAAACTGAGCTGTAATAAATCAGTCCCTACCCTGTAATTGATGTTTACAACATGTAGGTGTTGAGGGAGGAAAAGATACTTTCAGTTTTATAGAAGAAGTAATCATTCAGAAGCACACAAACCAATAAAAAGGGCAATAAAATAATAAACGTCAGATAGCCGTATGATGCCAGTGCAGAACCAATGGCATAAAGAAAATATTGATTGAAATATACATTAGGAAGTTATGAAGGAAACATTAAGGACAAGGACCTGGACACATACCTTGAATGAAACCTTTGAGGATACTGAGGATCAAGAATGTGTCACAATTTTGAAAATGTCTTTGGACATGGTTTTAGCTCCTTCATTTGGGCCAGCTCTATTTCAAAAGCAATATTAGCATTAACATTAATGAGCAAGAGAATCACCAGGTCCAGAAGAGACCATGGGCAGAATTGTAGCGAGTGGGTTGGTACGACATAATCATGCTACTGTATAATATATGAAGAAGACAAGTATTGAGAGTACTGAGAAAGACAAATAATTATTTCTGCTCATTTCATCATTATTAGCAGTGTAGACACACAGTGACCAATATATCGGCATCAAAAATCTGAACTGATATTTTAGACTCAAAAACATCAGTAATCTTGCTTAGGCAGTATATACATTATCTGAATCTGCCCCAATTATAAGGTAAGTGAGCCCTACTATCACACCCTTCATGTGTTCATGAATAATACATGATCATGGAAAGCACATGAAGTCCGCCGCCCATGCGACACATCGATAGTGTATTGTGATTGAGCGCAAATCATAAACCCACATCAATTATTCAAGCTGAGCAAATCTACCTGTTCTTGACAATGGAAATCTAAACACACTACACCACAAGCGATTCAAGCCCACCGGTGTGATAAATCCACATCAGTCACACACAATGGAGCCTTTACTGCCATTGTAGGGGTGGGAAGACCAAATGCCTCCCAGTGTGTTGCGGCTTGTAAAAAAAAAAATATATATATTTTTTTTATTACTACCTTGTGAGATTTGCTGGAGTGTTGGGTCAATTGGAAAAGCTGAAATTTAGAAGCACAAAAAAACCCCAATGCTGCTAAAGATAAGAAAAAAGGAAGTGTACATAAAGAAGTGTGCTTTAATCTTATGTTTTTTTGGAATGCAATGAAATTTACTAGTTTTTTTCTATTTAAATCTTTCATTTTTTTTGTTTCAGTTCAATATATATAAAAAAAGAAATCACACACATTTTATATATAACATATATATACACACACACATACATATATATACAT
>JAOUWY010000049.1:3060115-3070894 GCA_025728095.1 Prietella phreatophila | reverse complement strand
AATGTTAAATGAGTGTGTTCATTAAAGACATGAAAGATCAGAATTTATTTTGTGGCAATTCCACTCTTTTACAGGATTATTGTCCCTCACAACCCACCCTTTTTCAAGCTATTCGAAACAGCCTGGTCACATGTACCGCATGTTCACAGAGCATCATAAGATTCTGAGCTCACACAGTACGCCCTTTTCATACTTGCAGCATAACCACGTTGGTAGGTGGCGATTCTGAAAGCCATCTGGCAAGCTGATAGGTGGGATGCATCATCACTGCAGGTTATGACCAAGAACCTGCTTTTTTCCCCCAAAAATTGATTCCAGGCCCCCAAACAAATCAATATCACAGATTGTGAAATGCTGTGCTGCAATGAATACACACTGAACAGTAATAACAAACGCAGGGATGAAACAGAAACCACTCAATCTAATTAAAGCCTCTCCAAACCGCCATTGTGGTGTAGTTATTTAAAAGATAAACGTTCAACTGGATCTTTATAAATAGGTAGAAAACAATACATATATATCACAATAAACAGCCTCCATCAGCACTGATGAGCCGTGCGTGTAGGCTAATCTCAGCCGAGCTACTGTAAGAGCTTCTCTTATTTATGATCGAACAGACACAGGAGTCTTACCAAGTGCAACTTTACCTAGGAACAAATCTAAAGTGTGAGAAATTAGAGCCAATCAGAAAAATAATGAAGTCTCCTTGAAGTCATATGAATATAAAGTAGTCGTAGAATATTAGTATGGTCCAAGGAAGCATTTTTCATCAGAAGAACAGTCGACAGTGGTCTTAACAAGAACCATTCATGTCATAAGAGAGCACTGAGACATGGAGAATCATGAGAGATTGAATGGTCTGGATCGGCTTTGTCATTCTGTCCACTGTCTAGAAACAGATGCTCTGTATTGTTGTGTGTGGAGACAAGCACGTAGAGACACAGCTGACACAGTCACACCCTACTTGACCTTAGGGGTCAAGAGCAAGGGGTCTAAAGTGGAGGGGTTTCCAGATTTGCTCCAGGACACATAGCTGTATTCTTGCGCTTTTATAGCACAGAACCTCACATATGTGGATGAAACCAAAATGGGCTCACACTCACAAACTGGTAACTATCAAGTCGCATGCAAAGATACAAAAGCATGAGGTTAGAGGCGGGGTTCGAGGTCATACCTTTACCTTAACCACACTGCCATCGTTTGATCAAATTCCTAGGACTAATATCTCGTGAAATCAGCGTGGTCAGATCTCTCCTGTCGATTGATTCAACAATGCATAGTTAACACTTAAGCAGCTCACAGTGTTCATGTGTGTCCTCGACTTATATACCTACCGTATGTGTAATTCAGCACTTTGGGGTTTCTCGAAACCTTTTGTTTTGAGCAGAAATACTGACATGGGAAGTAACATTCATCTCCACAGAACTGTCATCATTCAAGAGCCTCTTTACTGTACATATATATACACACACTATATATACATTTTATATATATATATATATATATATATATATATATACACACACAAACACACAGTCGGCTGAAGGGCTGAAGCCTGCTGGTACAAAATAAAAAGAGCATTTTGCCTATAGGCTACGATAATCAGCACTGATGAAATTAATGTAAAACACTTAAGAGATTATGAGACAGGTTTAGGCTATATCCGGGCATGACTTATTTCTCATATCGATTCATAAAACTCATTGCCGTCCACTGGTATATTAACAAGTGCCATTCATTTGAGAAACAAAGACATGCCAGGTTACTATAATAACAACTTGCACACTCATTCATAATCATCCATCAAGTCAAATCGTTCGTGCTGTCTAGTAGATTTGGGGCCACAATTTTCACAGGTTGATTCAGTGAGACATGAGGCTATAAGGGGAAATGTGTCCATATGTGCACTGACGTCCGAATCAGGCAGTGTTGTGATTCCAGCCTGATAAACACCCCCCTACACACACACACACACACACACACACACACACACACACACACACACACACGAGGTGTTAAATGAGAGGAATCACACTACTCAGTGACAACTGCACTAAATCCACGTATTACGGAATTGAAAAACAAACAAACAAGAAAAACAACAACAACAATCAGCCTAGAAGTTTTACGGGAGTGACGTCAGCTGAGGCGATAGCTCACACCAGACGCGCACTTGTGTCTAATCTGCCACACACACAAAGCCAACTTACTACCAGAGCAAGTTTTCATTGATTGATTTGGTAGAACGCACCACCCCACTGATGATGGCCACGGTTCCGATCCGACTCCTCAATCACGAATTCACACGGCACATGATTAACAGTCCGTCTCTCTCTCTTTTATTTGTTGTTTTTTTTAAATATATCAACATGAGGTTACAGTACCGTGTTAACGCGCGCGCTCCGTCTTCACACGGGAATATCCATTGGAAATCCGTCTAGTGTGGAAACAGTCCGCGAACACCAGCCGAAACTGAACAAAAGAAAAGCTCCACACACACAAAAAACAAACAAAAAAAAAACTAACAGCGAATCGGTCCGGACCATCCGCGGTGCCTCCAGCAAATCGGCTGCTCATCCTATTTGGGAGATGAAGCCTCCTTCTCTAGCGCGCGCACGCGCACACACACACGCACGCGCGCGCGCGCGCAAACATACTCGCAGCTGTCACTCTCTCCGCACATAGGGAGGCGCTAAGCTGCTAACTGCAGCCGCTACGTGGAACAGGAGCTTTTGTTTTATTTAGTACGCCTGATAAACTGTTCCTCTCGACGTAGCTACAACATGTAGCCGTCACTTGTCACGCGCATCTAAAGTGTGTTGTTGTGTGTTGGGGGGGAAGATGGGTGAGCGCGCGCGACAATAGAGGCGGTGTCCTGAATGAAAAAGCGTTGTCCACATGACCCCACCGAGACGGAGACGAAACCCGAGGCCTCTCTGTCTTTGTCACGTAAAACTGAGAAATAAGAAGAAGAAAACCCACTCTGGTGGTCTCGTCATCTCCCGACACTTGTTCTCTAATCGCCATTCACACTCATCTTCACCCAAACCGACGGCTTTCAAGGGACGCGGTTCTCACGTGCTCCACACTTGTGGGGGGGAAAAACATGCAGCTTTTCCTGCTGTCAGTTTAAACAGCAGCTGTAGTTCCCACCTGGAACTTATCACGCGCTACACTCTTATTATATGTCATTACATTTACCACAGCGCAAACTGCACTCTTATTGCCATTTTCTTTTCGTGCTTTCAGGCCTCGGCTAATTCATGTCTAATAGTCCCTCCGTGGTGATTAAAGACGTCCCTGAACCATACGTGGGGCTCTCTTTCTTTCAAGCTTCCAGAAAAGAACTTGTTTAAAGGGACATTAGTGTGGCCTTGCCACAAAGCTTTAGTTTCCATCTGTGCAGGGCTACAAATACCTTCCATAGATTAGCAAGCCACTTATGTATGTAAAACTGCTTTGAGATCAAATGTATTTAAAAAAATGAATAAATAGAAATAGCAGCAGCCCCATGCCTCTGAGTGGTGTGACAGAAAAGCATTTGGTAGATTGTCAGGAGATCTAGGGTGCTGCAGCCATTCCAGAGGTCAAGACAGCAGAATTGTTCATGTTCTCTGAATGGAAATGATGGCTTAACCCTCACCCCTGTCAATCAGTCCAACACTGTAGCCAGTATCTTGGGTGCCTGTGAGCTCATGAATTTCTCCAAGTGTGTTCAACTGTTTTGTGATGTAGCATGAGCAGCCGTTCGAAAAGATGGGGTGACTGGCTTAGCATGTTTCAGAGGGAGCACATGCTAACATCCTTAACGCCTTCGCCCACCCTGGTTGGTAGCTGTCGGAGGAAAAGAGAGACTTAGGTAGTGGGTAGAATTTGGCAAACGATTACATTGGGATTAAAAAAAGAGGAGCCTGACCTTCACAAGGAGAAGCTTGGGATGTTATGGCTACGGACAGGTTGGCGCCCCAGGGAATCCTCTAGCAAAATAGACCTATTTGATCAAATATATTGGATTAAAGTGTAGTGTATTCTTCTGCGGTCTACACTAAGTTGTGTTCAGTTCATAAAAGGTGCTATTATTATTGTAAGTAGTAGTGTTCTAAATATGGTTTGACTGGCATATTGCTTCCACTACTTAGTGAGATGTGAAGGGGAAAAAAAAGTCACTGTTAGTGATCACTACTAATAATCCCAACCAGTCCTGTTGGTTGTACTTTCTGTGTTGTGATTTCCTGCTATCTGGTAGTTTAAGGCTTTCCCCCACGTTGTTCTCTCCCTCTCTTTTGTCACCCTTTGAGAATATTAAATGAGAAAAATGTATAAATACAGGGTACATTTCGGCAATATTTCAGTTGGAAAAACTTAGATTTGTCCCATTGTTCAGTTCAGTGGACCTTGCAATTTTTCAAAATTACCACAGCCAGGATGCCTCGTGACATCATCACAACACGCGTTCAACCAAAGCCCTCTTCGATTCATGCGTGTCGATCATGAGTACAGCTAAAAGGTCTCATCTACCAACAAACATCACTGCCACAGACCAAAAAAAGTTATTTGCAATTGCAATTTTCGCCAATTCGAGTAGTTTTCCACAAAAAAGCAAAAAAAATAAATAAAATAAAATAAAATAACCCTCAAAAAAGCAGCAAAATCAGGCATTTTTTGGCCACAACAATCCTGTATCCCGAAATCCTGTATGGACTGATTGTTGTGTGCATTTAAACTACTACAACAACTAATGAATAATGTATATTGAGAGCACACACTATCATTTTGATTTATTTAATTCTTTATTAATTCTAATTAATCATTTCTGTTATTGTCCTTATTAGTGCAGTTCATTACCAGACTACTATAAATAATGACATTATAATGGGACATTGAGGTATTTCAAACGCATTAGCTTCAAAGTGCTGTTCACCTATCATGAAATACAGCAGACCAGGCTGGATTAGTCTGAAGATGTGAACTGAAGTTAGGTGTGTGAATCGAGGGACGCAATGAATAAGTCAGAGACTTTTGTCTGAGAGACAATAATAGACAGTGACAGCTAGAGAGCATGTCACTGAAAACATGTTTAGGGATTGATTTAAAATCAGTCAAAAATATCTGATGTGTAACAAGGCACAGATGCAATGCGAGATGCTGTAGAGTCTTCTGTTTCCCGTACATGAGATGGTTATTCACAGGTAAACTTTTAGCGGCAGCAATACACAGTCCCTGTTGAATAAATCATTTTGCCTGCACACACATATGATAGGACTCATGAATATTTTAGCCTGTTCATTTTAGTTGCTCCTTCTAAAAGTGCAGGAGTAGCCTATGTGCATGTGAAGCATTATTTACCTATTCAAAGCTTCCATTTTTCATGCTTCTAGCAGCATGGTTGAGTCATTGATCCTCTCCCACTGGGCTTCTCTGTCTGAGGCGACTTGCTGACTGCTTGTTGATTTCAAATCAGTGCGCAGTTTATTTCAGGAAAGGAAATGGTAAGATGTCACTTTGACAGAATATAAGCTGTGACAGAGGATCACTGATTAAAATATTTTCACCAAGATAATTATGGATATTCATTCATTCATCTTCACTTACCACGTTTCTTGGTCAGGGCCGTGTGAATTCGCTGCCAGGATCTTAACACTGGGTGTGGGACCATCTCTGGGAACCATGCACACACACATTCATATCTAAGGGGCAATTTAGTATTGCCAATCCACCTGCATTTTTTTGGAGGACCCAGAAGAAACCCACACAGACAGTAACCTGAACTCAGAAATGTACTGTGGACCCTGGAGTTTTGAGGAGGCAATGCTGCATATTGCAATTATGAATATAAACACTTTCTCCTTAATGGTTCCTAATGTGTCATATGTTTCTAATGTTCCTTGGAAAACATCTTTACCATGATAACATGAAGATTTAAGAAGGCCATGCTACATCAATAATTAAGTATGTCCCATACATAACAACTAGCAAACCACTCAATTATTTACAGTCCACTTAAAAAAAAGTAGTAACACCTGACTACAAGGGAAGGCTAAAGAAGTTGACCCTGTTCTTTTAACAGCATATGTATGTCTCCTCATGTTTCTAAATGACTTTAATGATGCTAAGAAAGTGTTTAAGTGCTATTCTATGAAAATATAGAAGAGAGAAAGCTCACTAAGTTGGCCAAGAATGTTTGTTAGCAGAACCAGCTGGCAATAACATATACACTGTTTGAACTTATTGATGAATTAAAAAGACACGTGTTTTTTTGCATGGGAAATATATGCCCTATGACACTGGAGAGGCCAGAATCAGAGCATAAACTTCCCAAGGAAATCCTAACACAGTGCGTAAAAGTGATTTGTTCAGCTAGGTGACTGGCAAAGGTACAAGACTGAACATGTGTCCTTCCTCTTCCTAGGTAGTCATGATATGCAATTTATTGTCTTGGCAAATTTATGTTTTTTCCCCCCTGTTACTCCTCTGGTCAGAAACTTCTTGTTTCTTCTTGTCATTACAGGCTACTCAATCACACTTTGGCCTATGTGTCAGGTAAAAGCAATTTAGAACACTCTAGAAATAAGCTGACAGGCTATAAATTCTACTGAAAGCAGTTAATACTACAGCGACTTCATTTATGAGTCAGGGGATCAATATGTCACCATTATTTGATGAACATAATCTAACCAACTACAAGCTGAGTTATGCTCTTAGCTATACATCTGTGCTGTGCTAAATTAGTTGGTTTAATAAATTGTGTTGATTTAATCAAAAATAATTTTAGCATTTCAAAGGTATAACTTGGAGAACACATTTAGGGAATCCAGTTGTATGGCAAAACAAAATTCTAGATAGTTTCAAATGTTTTTTAAAAACTAATTTTCTAATTTGTACTGATGTTTATATCTAAAGCAAAAAGTGGCTTCTTCAAGAGTACAATCCAAGTTTACAGCAAAGGCATCAAAGGTTTCAAGAACTTGCTCAGCAGCCTCTCTCTGGTCCTGCGATACGAACTCTCATCCTTGCAGTCTCTAACACAGAACGATACATGCTGAGTTGCCACTGCCATATAGTACAGTACGCAACTGTTACATAGTTGACTGCGGCCACAAATTGTTAGTCTAAAATTGTGTAATAAATTTTCACCTTTTCTTATTAAAGCTGTTCATCAGACTTGTGATGGGACAGGAAAACTGGGGCAATGAGAGGATTTGACCAGTTTATATGGTAGTTCACACAAGCCACAAAGAGCCACACTCAATGCAAAGGAGAGATTGAAAACTAATTTAAATGGAAAATTATTCTCATAAAATCAAAACCAGTCACAAGGTTAGAAGGTAGAATTTTGAATAAACTTTAAGAGCAGATGGGAGGATGGTTGATTTGGATCTTAAACCTAGGTATTGTCGCTTGAGGGTTCAGCATAAAAACCCTACGGAAGGTTTAACTTTTAGAGAGGGTTCTAAGCAGAACCCCTTCTGGTACACTTGGTGGCATTTTCCATCAGTGTATAGTATACAAAGTTTCTATCAGTGTATACTATACAAATTGCTTTCATTGATTTTATTTACTTTTGTCTAATATATTATTATTATTATTATTAAAACATTATGTTGCACTGATTTGTGGTTGATGCCAATGCTTAAACTGTCACGTATGAAGTGCTCTACCACAGGTGATAGAAGAGTTTGGAAGGACGTGGTAGCCTGACCTCCTTGTCCTCTAACTGGATGCTGCTGGAAAACTCATCAGGAAGAGGGTGCAGTAAAAGGGATGGGATATCCTGGTGGTGCCACTCCCTTTCCTTTGCGGCTGTATTGTTCCCAAAGCCCCAGGATGCGACATGCTGACTGCTTATGCAGATTTTAGGGTTCTCACAGTCACAGCACTGTTGATACAAGGTATGTTTAGGAACTCTGTCCAAGCCAACGTCATTTCTCTTTCATTGTTTAACAACAAAATGCATCACATATGTCATATTAGTAAATTATATAGCAAAATATATAAAGACCATCAAGGTTTTACAATAAAAGGCATAGTTGTTTGGTTGCAGGTGTAGTTGTCTTTACAAGACTGTATTAAAATATATAGGTGTTTGTGGGTGCACTGCAATATCAGTCATAAACATGTTTCATAGCACACTAACCTATTTCTGACTATTACTCCAATTGCCACTGAAAAATCATCTTAATCAACCATCTTAAAGTCAAAGGCATGAGGTATAAAGAACCACTCTGTGTGGGCATGTACAGACCAGATATGTTGGTGAAAGAAAGAAAAAACAATCCTAAAAATCGACAGTCACATCAGTTAAAACAAAGAAATTGCATCACACATTGTAGGAGTTGACAAACCCTCAGGATGTCAATGCGATCCCAAGTCCTGCGAATAGTCAAAATAACTCATATAAATAAAATAGTGAATAAAAAGGGAGCTGCATGGTAAAAGACGTAGATGGCCTGTTAATACAAGAGTTCAGATAAACAACACCGTGTGCTAAGTAGCACTGGTGTTACTTCAGCTGCATATGATTTGTGTGCCATTATGTGTCATTGTGGTTTGGTACAATATACGTCTGTTGCAAAGATTGTATGGCTGTGGCAAAGTGGAATCCCCCCCCCCCACACTAAACATCAGAGGGATGGCCTCACCAGAGCTACAATAGAGTTCTGGCACTGCTTTCCACCCTCCGTTCCTGTAATTATGGCTTGCCAGAGACATTAACGTAATAAGTCACTGGGGCAGGATACAATAACATCAGAAACACACTTCAAGGAGAGCTCATGTCTCATAGGCAAATGAATACAAATCTCAAGTATAATTGCATGAAAAATAGTTTCTGGCATCCAAGCAGTTAGCAATTGTGGATTTAGATATTGAATGTCCTCTACTGTTCCAGAACCAGAAAATGTCAATTCAAGATGTAAACTCTTTTACTTCTAGTAGTCCTCTGACACAATCAGATTTTCCTACAACTCCTTCATTTATAAAGGGAGTATGTTATTCTACACCAGTAACAACATGTCATTTGTCAAACTGTAACATTGGGGATGTGTCGCCCCACATTTTTTAAACGTTTCAATACTGCCCCCTTGTGTGGTTGTTCAGACCCATGCTTCAACAGGATGATATAAAGGTGATTGCACTAATGCTGTGCCATTCGTGTCCGACAGGTAAATAAAATAAACATAATACACTTAGGGAAAGGTTTTAGATAAATTAGACATAAAAAATTGAACATGAACAGTAATCTACAGTGCTTAGAAAAGGGGTCCGAAACTGCAGTACATTGAAATATAATCATAAAAAGATTTTTTAAATGTTGTTAGTTCTGCTTATTATCTAAATATCTTAGTATTAATGTGTGAATCCATCGCATGATCATCGATTATGGATTTACTATTGACCAGTTCCCTCTCTCAATTAAGGTCTCCCCAATCTAATGATACCAGCCAACTGGGTAGGGCGAAGACCTCCTGTGCTTTCTCCGAGACACATGAGGCCAGCCAACCGTATCTTTTCAAACTGCATCAAGGGGCAGTATAACACACCCAGAGGAAAACCCTATCCGCCCCCTTACGCATGCATGAGCTCACAGATGCCCATGATCAGCTAGTGTCACTGTGATTGATGGGGTATACCACCCCTGAAAATGTAGATTTTAACTGTGTACCACAGCATTCACTCAACCCTGTTTCCTGAATACATTAAAGACTTCTTCAATTTCCTTTTCTCCAAACTTCTTAATTCTTATTTTCAGTGATATTGGTGTATTAACTGACCTTCACTGACCTTAAGTGAACTTCACTTTGAACAACTCTTTTACTCAAATTATAAGTAAATTATTAATTAAAAATAAATAAAAATAGACACCAAGCAATTCTAAGCAAATCATTAGAAAGTCCTTATTGGAATGTCTTCATGCCCTTAGTATGATGACTATTATTAATTATTTAACAGTGAAATGTAGCCATCCAGTCAGCCAGCCAAATTAACTTTGTTGTTGAGATTTAACACATTTTTAAATGGTTTAATGCATGCTGTTGTTTTTTTGTTTGTTTGTTTGTTTTTAGAATAAATGTTAAAAATCACCCACAAAAGGAAGTAGAGTAACCAAGTGAATAAATGTATTGCAGATGTAGAAATAGTTTCTGTTACATTCTATTACAAACATCTAAATACCTCCACACATAGGGTACTCCATAGGTGTTAATAACCACACATATGAAGTTTCACAGGTTTATCACAAAATATTGGTATTGGGTGGGTGTGAATACCTTGTTATCATTTATATATTGTTATATGCTATTATAACTCTGTGACCTATTTCAGACAGGCAACCTTTACACCAACTGCCACAGTGAAAATGTCCTTAAACCAGCTTTTCATAATTCATAGGAAACTAGTGTTATGCTCAGTTTTGTTTTTATACTGTGAATAGAAATTTCAGCTACACTACCATTAAAACATTTGGACACACTTACTCATAGTAGAGTCATTCTCTTACTATTTTGTACTATTTTAGAATAGTAATAATGACAAAAACACTATGAAATAAAAAAATATGACATACACAGACCCAAAACTACACTGGCCAGCCATAACATTTAAACCACCTGCCTAATATTGTGGCGGTCCCCCCTTGTGGCCCCAAAAAACAGCTCTGACCCGTCAAGGCATGCACTCCACAAGACCACTGAAGGTGTGCTGTGGTATCTGGCACCAAGACGTTAGCAGAAGATCCTCTAAGTCCTGTAAATTGCGAGGTGGGGCCTCCATAGATCGGAATTA
>JAOUWY010000049.1:3028265-3048558 GCA_025728095.1 Prietella phreatophila | reverse complement strand
TTTTAGTCGCATTATCGAAGTGCATTATACACATGTACACACCTTAATCACACTATTAACGGTCTGTGGGAGTTTTCACCGCATTTTGTGACAGGACACGTACACACACGGCAGCGCTCAACCGTTTTACGGTGAACAGGATAGCACGGCTGCGTCCGAAACCACGTACTTACCTACCACGGTATATAGTATGAGAAATGCATGTATTTCAGCTGCTATATAGTAGCTATGTATGCGGTTTCGGACACAGCCCATGGCTTCAAACAGCTGTCTGCACATATAGCATGACAAATAATTAACTGCATTTGAAGCTTTCATAAAATTAAAAATGAAACATCCAAAACCGTATACAGGACCATAACAAAGACCAACTGTATGTTGATATGTGAAATTCTGGAGGGAATCTTGGATGTAATGATGTGTGCAGTTAATCGATCTATGTTCTGTAACATGTAAAACGGGAACATGAACGTAATATTCTAAAAGCAACTCATGTAAACACTTTAATCAAAATATTGTCTTACTCAGAATAAGGTCAGTAAATAGGATACTGCTGTCCATGTAAACGTAGTCAGTGTCAACCACATTGTATTTGCTTCTGCTTTTTGTCTGAAATGTCTGAAAGGGACAAGCTGGAAACTGCCTTCACAATATGCTAATGTTGGCTCATAATAGTTTTGTGTTTCCCTGCCAGTTTTAGTGATGCAATGGTGAAATGTACAGAAAGGTTCATAATGGTCATTTGTGGTTATTTGACCAAAAAGTTTTCAAAGCCCCGATATAAGCAGTGACGAGATATGCCTAAATGTGCTGGAATGGATGAAATGAGAAGAAATATGAAAATAAACTGTAAATGACGAATAGAGGAATAATACAATGAATTAGTTTTTTTTAAATATTCAAAGTATTTGCAGATGATTAAAAAAAATAGTTTTCACTCACTAATAATAATAATAATATATATATATATAAATAAAAACATTGGTAGCATGTAATTTTGCAATAAATGTGTGCTTTTGTGCTTGAAGTACATATTCATGTCGTATTGGTTTGTCTGGTAGGCCTATGCCTCTGGCTGTGACATTGTAATCTTGGGAAGTGACTTTGAGAGGCTTCAGATCATCCCAGGTGCCAAGCATGGGAACATCCAAGTTGCATGTGTGGACTGCTCTCAACAAGGACAGGTAAGAGTTAAGTTTTCCCGTGTCTCATTTTTCTCTTTCAGTTTGATATTTGAGATTTGAAGCCACAAATGTCAGGGTTTATTTTTGTGAGTGTATAATTTCTTAAAAGAAAAATAATACCATACACACTTGACCTTCTTATAGTTTTTAGCTCTGATTTGCACCGTATGATTTCTGGCCCAGCTTTGCTGTTGCAGACAATAACAATTGCAGCATAAATGAATTCTTTGGCTATGAGTTGAGATCGCATGTCTATCATTAGAGGATCTTCATCGTGTAGTCTGACATTGACGATACGTTATCTCATAGAATTCATCAGATTTTCACATGAACACAGAGACTTCCGCCAAGATTTTATTGGGATCTTCTCGTGCAGTGTAACAAGTAATAATCTTAAAAGACCACCATAATCACACATTAGAAAGTAGGCTTAATATTTGGGAAATTATCAAAAAGGGCATTTGATCTCATTTTAATCATAGTGGAAAATCCTTTTATTAGATTAGTCTCAACTTTATTGTTACTGTGCAGAGTATCAATACAGAGCCAATGAAATAATGTAGTTAGCATCTAACCAGAAGTGCAAAATATTTATATGTTAGTTTTGTAATGAAAGAAACTAATATTTTGGCACAATATTTTTGTCTACATCACCAATTTCAAACATTTTATCATATACCTTCAAATCAAAAGATTTTTAAGATCATGAGACACATTTCAGTCAAGCGTCTGAGGTAGAGAAAGTAGAGACCAGCTCAGTGCAAATGACAAGGTGTATAATTATGGAAAGTGCATTATACAGAGAAATGAGGTGTATATGTCCGGTGACCATTAGAACATACAGATGGCATCATGTGGTTTTCAGTCAGTAATGTGCAAAAGGCAAGGTTGAGAATGAGGTCTATGAGCAAGTTACCATGGTAGTGCAAATGACCAGAGGTTCAGAATTGGGGTGTCCAATTCAGTGTCTGAGTTCAGAATGAGGTCGTCAGTCGTGTACACTTTAGCGCCAGAGTTCAGAAGGCTTACATGGCTCGTCTGTCTGTCTGTCTGTAGCTAAACTGTGCGGAATTCAATTCCTCCAAATTGAACTGGTTTGTAAATCAAACCGTTCATAGCAGCTTACTTGTGGTTTGACTGCAGATGATCACGTGTCTGAAAACACGTTCTTCCATCAAAACAGGAAGTGTACCTTGTCTAAAAACCGGCAGTAGGTGTAAAGCTTTGTGCAGATCTTTTTCGATCAAGCAAAAAGATTATACCCCGATATTGCACATGCAGGTTACAACTGTGGGTGGAGTTACTGATAGACTGATGATAAATGGATGATGTGCCATTATAGCTTAGAGGAAACATAAGCCAAATATGTCTCTGTGCTTAAGAGATGTGTGATTCATTCTTGCGTCATGATAAGCTAAGAAGTATCATATATACTTAGGCTTGGTTATGGACCTGTTTTGCAACATTCAGGATAATGTAGTAGACAGCTACAGGTCTGAGCCAAACAAAGAGGATAAGCTATTAACAACACCCATTTTCCATCAAGCAACAAAAGCTGTATGTCAGCACTTAGATTCTTTTTTTTCTTTTTCCCGTGTACATGTCTTAAATCCCCAGAATTGGCAAAGGTCAAAGCTTTGTAAATATTTTTTGTTATTGAAAGTGCGACCATTTAATCTTGTCATCCACAGATCGCTGCATCCTATGGAAACATTGTTTGTATATTCGAGCCTGTGCTGATGAGCCCAAAGGAAAAGATGCTGATGGTGAGCTTATCACCACCAGCATCCCAGTTATATTACTTACTAGTTACTAGTATTGTGTCCTCTTAATCACATATTGTGTATCTCAACAGAAACTGAACTACCACTGGCAAAAAACAGGCCAGTTTGTTTTACAGTCTATAGCACACAACATTGCCTGGAGCCCCACAGGTACATGAGTATCTATAGAAGTTAATCAGATCAGTGCTTGCTCCGAAGGTTGTGTCCATTTCTGTAACTCTCTGTTACCTGATTGTTTGTGTGTAGGATCTTGTCTTTTGACTGGGTCAAGCTGCCTACAGTTATGGTCCAGTGTGAATTTCTGTGCTGGTGCTGAAGAGGAGATGGGTAGTGACCCTCTGTCTTCTTGGAGGTGTATATGGCAGTGCAAGTAAGATTTTCTTATGAGTCAGAGCACTTGAAATTTGCACGTGATCACGCTGAGATCTAATTTGCTTTTGTCTGTAATCGTGCAGCTACTACGGTTCATTTTGTACCTATTGTTCACACAGAACTGCCTCACCTATCCACCTAATTAAGTTTAGTGCAGACGGAGAGTTTTTTGCCACGGCAGGGCAGGTTTGTATATATTTCAGCACTCGTTTATGTTTATAACTGATTTCTTGTTTGTGTTGAAATATAAGTGCGATCATGTGTGATCTCAGGATGACTGTTTAGTTAAAGTGTGGTACAGCACGAGCAAGTGGCAGTCTGATGCCACAAAGCTGTTCACTCCACCTGAACTCAACTCTCAATGGAAGCCGGACTTCTCCTTCATCTATTTAGCTCATCCACGCTCAGTCACTGGCTTCTCCTGGAGGAAAACCAGCAAGTACACACCCAGGTGAGGCCAACAAAGGTTTCCAATACCTGAAGAGACTACTACAGTAGGCATATGACAGTGTGCTTGGAATGAGGAAATCTGTGATAGTTATGCCATGTTATAGAAAAAGAAACCTGACCAACATGCATCTGCAGATGCTCTTAAATATCTTATTAAAAGCTCCATGTTAATATCTCCAAATTACGAGTCCATATTAATAATAATAATGAAAAAAAGGTAAACGTACATCAATAAAACGGTCCATACTAATAACTTCAAATTATCACCTTTGAGGAAATCCATCTTTTACTGCATGTATTGCTAAACATGATCTCGAATTAATGTGTAACAAATTTGGGCATGAAAGCAATAATTTCATCATTATTTTGGTGGTGCATGATAAATTATGTGTTTTATAGTATGTGTTGCAGTTTACAATGCATAAAAATGTAACACTGTAAGGAGAACACAAATTACTTTTGTGTTTGAAAACACTATTTGAAAACCAGTCAAGCTAATTTCTTAACAGCATCCCATTTATACTGGTATACAGCTCATCAGTGTTAAGCTGTACTTGTTTAGCTGGAGACTTAATTCCAAAACCTAATGCGTCTCAGGTTGCCAGACTTTCCTTGAGTAGAGATTTCTGAGATTGAGTTTCTCAAGATCGTCTAGATTATAAATTTTTTTTTTATTCATTTAAAAAAAAAAAAATGCTATCAAATGTCATATGATGTAACAAAAAGCAAGAGACTATTTAAAAAGCAGAAAGACAAATGTGATGATGATGATTGAATGAAATATTGAAATGGAAGTATATTAGTTTGTAAAGCCAATGTACTAAACATGACGTATTGTGGCGCTGAATTTAATACTGATCCTTGCTCGAACAAATCTAAAAAAACAAAACGGTTGCTTAGGACAAAATTGTGTGTACCGTAACTAAAGTGCCTGGTTTAGACAACATCTACCTTGTGCTGATTTCCTGCACAACTGTCTGAATACTACTTGGGTCTATAGTTGTATCTAAAGTCTGAATATGTGTGAAAGCTTTTGGGATTAATGTTGCCATGCATCCGATATTAGCTAAGTCTGTCACACAAGCAAATCATTGTCTTCTCTGCTTCCAGAGGTGCCGTGTGTAGTGTGTTACTGACCTGCTGTAAAGACAGCGTGTGTCGGCTGTGGGCTGAAACACTGCTGCCCAGCGACTGCCTGCTCTCTGGACTAAGACAAACTCACAACAGCAGCAACAATGATGCAGTCAAATCCAGTAACATAAAAAAGGCTCATTACAATAACAAAGGCCAAAATCGAAACCTGCCAGAGGTGAGTGACAGTTCCACCATGATGAAAGAAACCTGTGTAGAGGATTTGATGTATATGGCCGATCTAAACATTTGAGATTACGAAGTGGACTTTCAGAAACACAGCGCAGTTTGCTTCATGCCCTTTCATGTCTGCAGCCTTCTGATACACTTTCATACTTCCCTCGCAGACATCACACCTTTACATCAGAACATTGTGTGGCAAAAATTCTACAGGGAAAAGTGGAAGAAAGGATTTAAAAAGGTCACAATCAAAGGACAAGCGAAATTCATTAAATTCCACAGTGCAGCCAGTTTCTGGCTTGAAACACAAGTGCTCAGCAATGCAAACATGAAATGACATTCACATAATCCAAATGATTTAATAATCATGTACTGAATTCTGAGTGTATTAGATACACCCACTGAACCGTATAGCTACACTCATTGGCCATTTTATTAGGTCCGACTAGGCATACAATTGTATAACTTTTGCTATGCTTATCAGTCCCTGTTTAACCTGTTCGTCAGTGGAAAGGGACCATCATTGGAATAGGTGTGGTGGTCTGTGTGTATTATGTGTGGTGCAGTGTTGATACACCCATTAAAATGGCAACTTGCTGTATACTGATATGACTAAGTAATGAATGGTTTTTTGAATGGTTGTTATAAATTAAGTAGAGGTAAACTGAAATCTTTGTTGCAAATCTTTTAAGTTGTAACCCTTTCTCTATATGGTGCCTAGCTGAGCCTGGCAGAATTGAATCGGGGACCAGTCAGAGGTATGGCTCACGCAAGGCCTCTCCCTCAGCAGCAGAATAAACATTACACCCACAGAGCCACCATTGCTCACACCAATGCACTATGCCACTTTCATATTGCTGCTAGCATCAACCCAGCCACAGGTAATCTCTTTTCCACCCACTTTTCTGTACACACAGATTTGGTTAATTTGACATTGAACCTGTCCATCTACACAGCCTGTCATCTACATAAGTGTTTATTTCTGTTCCTCTGTTCTGTTTGGGCGAGTATGCTTTTTGACAAACGCCGGAAAGGTTATGCAAGCGTGTGCGAGGAACTTGCTTGTCATGTTTAAGATGCGTTTTTTCCCCACTGTAACCACACAGACACACAGTGTCAGCTGACTGTAAGCACTGAGAATGATCAAAGGTTTTTGCTTTGTTTATAATCACAATACATTGCAACAGAAATTTACTAGGTCAGTCCCACGTTTGTTGACTCATATAATTATATACACTCGTTGCGCACTTTTAGGAAATACCTGTGCACCTAGTGCACTTAATCATTCACACATTTATCCAATCAGCCAATCATTTGGCAGCATTTCAATGCATGAAGCAGCTTCAGATGATGTTCACATCGACCAGCAGAATGGGGGTGGGGGGCGGGGGTGAATGTGATCTCACTGTCGCATGATTGTTAGTGACAGACAGTCTGGTTTGTGTGTTTCTATAACTGCTGATCTCCAGAGTTTACTCAGAATGGCACAGTAAAGAAAAAAAATCCAGTGCGCATCAGTTCTGCAGATAGAAAAGCCTTGTTAATGAGAGAGCTTAACGGAGAATGGCCAGAATGGTTCGAGCTGCAGAAAGGCTACAGTAACTCTGATAAACACTCTGAACATTTGTGGTGAGCAGAAAAGCATCTCAGAAGACACAAACTTCAAACCTTGAGGTGGATGCAGTACAGCAGTAGAAGACCACATCAGGTTCCATTCTTGTCAGCTAAGAACAGAAAGCTGAGGTTGCAGTGGGTACACTCTCACCAAAACGGGACAGTTGAAAACTGTTGAAAACATAGCCTGGTCTGCTGAATCTCCATTTCTGCTGAGGCACACAGATGGTAGGATCAGTATGATCAGAATTAGACTCCAACAGCATGAATCCATGGACCTAATCTGCCATGTGTCAACTGTCCAGGCTGGTGGAGGTGTTGTAATGGTTTGGGGAATGTTTTCTTGGTACACTTTGGGCCCATTAATGCCAATCAATCTTCGCTCGAATGCCATAGACCATTTCAGTATTGTTGCTGTCCATGTGCATACCTTCATGGCCACAATTTGCGTATCTTCAAATGGCTAATTTCAGCATGATGATGCACCATGTCACAAAGAAAAAGTCATCTCATTTACAGCATGAAAGCGCACCTGAAAAAATAATTGTCAACATGGACCATAATCTTAAGGATTGTTTCCAACATCTTGTGGAATCCTTGCCAGGAATAATTGAGGCTGTTTTGAGAGCAAACGGAGGTCCTACCCAGTATTAGTAAAATGTTCCTAATAAAGTGCTCAATGAGTGTATGTAACTGATTAAAATTTATTTATTTTTTATTAGAGCATTGTCATCTGCAGGTATTGTGCCATACTGTCTGTCTTGTGTACGTGTGTTTATGTTGAGTGTTTGTGATAAATAAAGTTGTATTGAATGTAATTATTATCGACCCTGCACTCATTTTACATCCAGTCGATGATATTAAAATCCAGTTTGCTTTAAATGGATTGTGTTATTACAGATATTCCTCTGCTGCCCTCTATTTCATCTCTGAGCGGTTCAGATGATGAGGAGCCTGGTGGACCCTTCAATGTTCACTGGCTCAACAACAAAGAGCTGCACCTGACCCTCACCATGGAGGTGTTCCTCCAGCAGCTTAGGAGCAGTTTGGAGCATCAGAAGCCACCAAAGGCTAGCCAAGCTGATGATGGTAGTTTCTGACCACATTTGAAGGCCTTTTGACTAGTTATGACAATATTTTTTTTGACAAATTAGCTGTTTCAGTTATTTAGGAATTGTGTATATAAATAAGGTATTTCCTTTTTTACAATGATACAGACTATGATGAGGAGGGCAATACTATAAGCCCTGAAAGCAAAAAAAGAGAGACCAGCTTCAAAGATGGAGCCTCAATTCCTCTCCCTAAAGCTGCAGTGAATCACCAGGTGGAGGTGTTACTGAATGACTGGAACAGGGGAGCAGACATGCTTTTTAGCATACACCCCACGGACGGCTCGCTACTTGTATGGCATGTTGATTGGCTGGATGAATACCAGCCTGGAATGTTCCGACAGGCACAGGTACGGACAAAATGTGCCATGAGTTCCACTGAATTTAACTTATGCTTATCAAATTATTATAATTATTTTTGTACATTTTTTATTTTTTTAACCCCAATTGGAATAGTAATTGGACTGTACTGTTCTAGTCAGTATCAGTTCCTATTTTTTTGAGGTTTCTAAAATAGTTATAAAGGGATTTTGTGTTCTTTCCAAATGTATTCATTTTGATAACTAAATGAAAAACACAGAACCAAATTATTAAATTGTTTGTATTTGAATTTTGTCTTTGCTTGTATTATTGCTGTGGCACTAGTTTCAGTTGTTACTCTTATTTCTAATGGCATAAAGAGATTGTCCTCCATATCTTTTCTGTCACAGGTGTCTTTCGCATCCCGAATCCCTGTTGCCTTCCCTACGGGTGATGCTATCTCCCTCAGCCGTAGCATAGTAATGTATGCCTGTAACAAAAATGTGGATTTGGCCATCCAGCATGGTCGCCAGCATCCTCAAGGGCTACAACGCAGTTCTTCAGTTCTAATTGGCCTGGGCCAGGGCAAGCAGTGCCCGAATGGTCTGCGCCTGAGTATCTTCACGCCCAATGTGCTGATGATCTCTAAGCATTCTGATGGCTCGCTCAACCAGTGGTCAGTGAGCTTTGCTGAGGGCTCAGCCTTCTCCACTGTGCTCAGTGTCTCACACAAGTCGCGCTACTGTGGCCATCGCTTCCACCTCAATGACCTGGCCTGCCACTCTGTACTGCCCCTGCTTCTAACCACCTCACACCACAATGCCAAGGTGTGCAACCCCATTGCTCACTTAGGGCCTGGGCCAGTCTCTTCGGGCCAAAGAAACCGGTCATCCCTGGGCGCTGTTCCCCAGGACCCAAATGCAATTTATAGTGAGCTAATACTATGGAGGGTGGATCCAGTTGGACCCCTTTCATTTTCGGGGGGTGTGTCTGAGCTGGCCAGAATCAATTCGCTCCATGCATCAGCTTTCTCCAATGTGGCCTGGCTTCCAACTCTCATCCCAAGCAACTGCCTTGGTAAGCATGTCTTTTTGTATTCTGTTTTTGGATCTTGTAGGATGCTTCTGTTCACATTGAGCTTTGCCTTTGTGTGTATTTATTAATTCACTCGTCCCTCAAAGGTGTATATGGCAACTCGCCAAGTGCCTGTTTTGTAGCAAGTGATGGCCATTCCTTGAGATTGTATCAGGCAGTTATCGAGGCTAAGAAATTGCTGAGTGAACTCTCCAATCCTGAAATATCAGTAAGTATATTTAAGATAGGTTTTTCTTTTCTCTGAAAAATCAATTAACACTTCACCTTTTTTTGTGTGGCTTAGAAACATGTGGGAGAAGTATTCAACATCATAAGTCAGCAATCTACTGCAAAGCCAGGCTGCATCATTGAGCTTGATGCCATCACAGATTTTGTACGTATGTTCAGAGTAACCTTTCAAGTCCAAACAGTGAATTGACATATTACATGTTAGTAGCAATGTTGCGACTTTACACTTTTTGTTAATGCCTCCACAGCAAGGTAAGGAGACCCAGCTGTTACATGTGTTTGAGGAGGACCTGATCTTGGGAAATGAGAAGGATGATTGCTCACAGGAGCTCCAGCCTGATGAGAATAGTAAGGTGCCTTCGATGAAATCTGTCTGGTCTTTCAGTTTTTTACTGTGTACCTTTGAAATGTAATTTTCCCTTGTCCTTTATTTAGCCTCTGGCCTGTCACTATTCTGGGCACGCTTCTTTCTGGTGGTGATTGAGTTCACACAGAGCAGGAGATCTATCCTTCATATGTGGCATCTGCAGCTGGCAGCAGCACCTGTTACCATGGGTGTGTATCTGATTTTTACAAAGGAAATATTCTCTTTCCATGAGAGATAATATTATGAATTCATTAGCCTCGTGTTCCCCTCCCCCAGACAAGTAGACGCTCCAGCATGGTTGCTCAGTCCCATGTTTTGGTTTCCCAGAAAAATAAGCTAAGCTAAAACGTGGTAGCCAACATATGGCAAGCTAGTTACTGACTAAAGGAAACAGTGTATGTGAATTCCCCTTGAAGGGACAGTTTGTAGCCATAGTCTGTATCGTCTCCTGTTCAAATTTTTTGCACATTGTGTTTGCAACGTTCACAAAAAGCAAATCACTAAGTGGTGGTTAATTTTGACCAACCAGTCATTTTGGCTGTAAGCTGTAGTGTTCTTAACATCAAGTAAATTTTCACAAGTATTTTCTCTTTCAACTTTTAAGTACTTGATGTGTGGTTGTGCGAGCACGTGAACTACGACAGCTTTGCGCTGCAATTTTATTTTGCTAGATTTTGTTAGTAGTTTCACAGAGTGCTGTGAAAAAGTATTTGCCTGATTTCTTCTGTTTTTGTGTATATCTCACACTAAATAGTTTTGTAGAACTTCAAGCGAAATACAACGTAAAACAAAGCCAACCTTAGTAAAGCCAATGACCCCTTTAAACTTACAATCTGTATATGCCAACTTTAGCAGCAGTAACCGCAACCAAACACTTCCGATAACTGGAGATCAGTCTTTTACTTACTTCTAGGACTAGGATTTACTCCTATGATTTGGATCCTTGTCTTCGTAATCCAGTTCCACTTGAGTTTCAATTTATAGATGAAGACCAGATACTATCCTTTAGGATTTTCTGGTAGAGAGCATAATTCATGTTTTCCTCAATTACTGCAAGTTGCCCAGGCCCTGAATCAGCAAAGCATCCCCACACCATCACACTTCCACCACCATGCTTGACTGTAGGCGTGATGTTCTTTTTGTGGAATTCTGTGTTTGGTTTATGCCAGATGTAACGGTACCCCTGTCTTCCAAACAGTTCCACTTTAGATTCATCAATCCACAGAACTTTCCCAGAAAAGGTTTGAGGATCATCAAGGTCTGTTTTGGCAAAATTTAGATGAGCCTTAATGTTCTTCTGGGTTAGCAGTGGTTTTCGCCTAGCAGCACTTCCATGTATGCCATTTTTGCCCAGTGTTTGTCTGATAGTAGAGTCATGAACAGTGACCTTTATTGATGCAAGAGAGGCCTGTTGTTCTTGGCTCTTTTGTGACTTCCTGGATGAGTAATTGTTGTGCTGTTGGAGGAACGTTCCCTACTGTGCCGAGTTTTTCCACTTGGAGATAATGGCTCTCACTGTGTTTCTTTGGATTCCCAGAGCCTTTGAAATAGCTTTGTAGCCCTTCCCAGACTGATATATTTCAATCACCTTCTTCCATTTCTGGAATTTCTTTCAACTTAGTTATAGTGTGTTAATGGGTAAGACCTTTTAACCAACTTCATGCTGTTGAAAAAGTTCTACTTAAGTGTTGATTTGATTGAACAGGGTTTGCAGTAATCAGGCCTGGTTGCATCTAGTCCAGCTGAATCCCATTATCAATGCAGTTTCATAGCTTTTGGGAATTAGTAACTACGGGGGTCAAATACATTTTCACACAGGCTCAGTTTATTTTTAGATAACAATTTTGCTTCAATAAATAACATTATCATTTAAAAACTGCATTTTGTGTTTACTCAGGTTTCCTTTATTTTATCTTATATTTTGTTTTAATTTCTGAAACAATTTACTATGAGATGTACACAAAAACAGAAGAAATCAGGTTGTGGGAAATAGTTTTTCACAGCACCGTTCTGATTCTGAAGAGATTATCTATGCTATTTATTTAGTTTAATACAAGTCATTCTACTGTTAGCCATGTTGTACATTTGCCTCATTGAGTTGAGCATCAGGCTGTGGGATTTCGCCATGTGCTATAGGTATAACCTTGAGGTGTGTCACACCACTGTGTCCATTACATTTAAATATGTACAGTCCTCTCTGAAAGTATTGGAATGCAAGGCCAGTTCCATTGTTTTCATTATGCATTGAAGACATTTTGGGCTTGAGATCAAAAGATTAATATTTTGACAGATCAGAATTTGGTCTGCCACCAAAGGCACACCACCCAAAACTTAAAAATTTTAAGTTGTTTACCCTACCTAGGTGCAAATGTAACGAAATCATAGCTGATATTCTGATCTTTTGTCTCATACTCATCTTTTGCTCTGCAACCCAAATATCTTCAATGCATAGTGAAAACAACAGATTTGGCCTTGCTGTTCCAATACTTTCAGAGGGGGACTCTTGTTTAGGAAACGTTTAATAAATAGGAAGTGAGGTTTAGTTTCTTTCAGTAGTTGTTATCTTGCCCTGGTTTGTTTATTATTAGGTGGGCAACCACAAACCATGAATATCAAATGAAAAGCACGGACAAATCTGCTTGCCCCGGGCGACCAGGCTAGTGAGATGTCCAGCCCATATCACGCTGTGATACCTCATGAAGTTTTCACAGATGTTTGTAAACTTCGATGCATTTTTTAATGCTGGCACAAGATTGGGTATCCTGTTTGTTTGCTCATATTTAATCATTTCATTCATCGTATTTATCACAATTTTTTCAGGAGTGACCTCAACCCCGGCTGATGAAGACCCTGTGTCTTCCTCATTTATCAGCAACTTGCAAAATGATTCCCCATCAGCCCATAAATCGCCACTTAGCAGGTCCAACCTGCGAAGTGCCTGTCGACTCACCCTGGCCAAAGAGAGAGTTTTCAGTCAGGAGCTGACACTTCCAGAAGGGGTAGAGGTTATATCTGCCACACCAGCAGCAGGTATCCTTAATGACTCTGGCCAATGATTTCTTAGTGATTTCCAGTCATAAAACACAATCTTGATTAACATGAAATATTTGATGTGCATGTTATCATTTAACTAAACATTTTGTTTGTCATTACCTTTTAATTAAATAACTTTTTAAAAAGATGATTAAATGCCTCTTTAATTGTATCCTTTGTAGGCCATTTAAGCTCGTCATCTCTGCAGCCAACTGGCCGGGCCCCATATCTTCTTGCAACGTCCTGTACAGACGGAACTGTGAGGTTCTGGAGTTGTAGAGTAGTTTCTGATAATGACAAAACACTTGACGCATCTACTTACATCTGGGAGGAATGGCCTTTGCTAGTGGAAGATGATCTTGCGAACAGCAGTGCGGTGAACATTCCAGACGAGCCTGTGGGCATTAGCTGCTGCCATACTAGCCGAGTGGCTGTGGCATACAGGGAGTCAAAGCCTTCCAGACTTGCCAGGAAGCCCATAATTCATGTGAGCATATTCCAATGTGAATCCACAGGAGGGTCCCAGTGGATATTGGAACAGACACTTGAACTGGATGTTTCAGATAGTCTTACTAACCATGGCTCAGATAAACATCTGCATGTGCCCAGCTTCCAGGATGGTTTAGTTTGTACTGGGGATTGTTTGCACAGCAGTGGTAAAACTTTAATTCATCTGGACTGGGTTTCTAGAGAGGATGGTTCTCATATATTGACCGTAGGTCTTGGCTCCAAACTGTACATGTATGGGCTGCTCTCAGGAAAACCTCCAGAGCTGGGGCTGTCAGACAACAGCAGGGAGCATTGCTCTTCACGGCTTGTTTTATTGCGTGTAGTGGACCTGGTCTCCTCTGTAGAGGGCTCTTTGCCAATCCCAGTCTCCCTGTCTTGGGTTAGAGACGGCATTCTGGTTGTGGGCATGGACTGTGAAATGCATGTCTACTCTCAGTGGCAGCCTCCAGCATTAGCCAAATCAGCACTGACTGTAGGTGATGCAAATGATGGCAGCATGAGCTCACTTAGCACAGTTCTGAAGCAAGAGGGACTATGTCTCCAACCTTCTAAAAAGACTCTTACCAGGTCGATGACCAGTCTAGCTCAGAAGCTTAGCGGTAAGAGGACGATGTATGACCTTCCTGCTGAAATGGAAGACTATGGCTTATTTGAGGCAGCACACCACTTGTTTCCTACCCTCCCCCAGTATCATCCAGTGCAGCTTTTGGAACTAATGGCCCTAGGCAAGGTACGACGGGCCAAAGCTATTTTGTCCCATCTGGTTAAGTGCATCGCTGGAGAGATTGTGACTCTGAAGGACACCAGTGTCAACCAGGAACGTCGTTTACGATCCCTCACTATTAGTGCTAGTGGCATTACTTCCAGGGATCCCAAAATGTTTAACAAAACTGAGAGCTCAGACTACACAGAGATCGACTCCATCCCACCGTTGCCCCTGTATGCTCTGCTTGCTGCAGATGATGATACAGCCCCATGTGCTAAAGTCAAAACGTCCAGTGTTAGTGGGGACAGCGGCCATGGTTCCAGCAGAGCAGACACCTATGATGAGCTTTTCCAGACCAGCCCTGTGAGCTTGGATGACATGGATCTTTTAGATGGTGAAGAGGAGGATTCTAAAGCTAAGGTCATTGATCTTTCAAAATACAGTCCCACTTTCTTTGGCCCAGAGCATGCCCAGGTTTTGTCAAGCCACCTGCTTCACTCTAGCCTACCTGGGCTCACGCGAATGGAGCAGATGTCACTTATGGCCTTGGCTGATACCGTTGCCTCAACCAGCACAGACATCAGGGAGAGTCAGGGAAAAGGTCAAGATCAGTATATTTTGCTTACTTGTCTGCTTCTTTATAACTAGCTCTTTTGATGCTGTAGATTCTTAACTAAACGTGATAACCAAAATTTAGGTGGAGAGACGCTGGATGAATGTGGCTTGAAGTTCCTGCTTGCTGTTCGTTTGCACACTTTCCTTCTGACATCATTACCTCCAATGCATCGAGCACAGCTCCTCTGCCAAGGTACATTTACAAAGCACCAGTATCAGTATTGTAAATGTCATCTCGCCTCATTCCCCAAATAGACGTACGGGCTTTTATGAGTAAGGATAAATCTTTTAGGTGTTTATCTTTGCTTTGGTTTGATCACATTCTTGAAAGCTGGCTGTGCTGTCAATTTGTTGTTATTCTTTTTGGTGCTTGAGGACTTGGGGCTTTAATTCTGGTTCCTGGCCTGCAGGACTGTCTACATGTCACTACATCTGGGCATTTCACTCTGAAGCTGAGGAGGAACTGCTTAACATGCTGCCCTGCATGCAGAAAGGAGAACCCACCTGGCCTGAACTGAAAGCCATGGGTGTAGGCTGGTGGCTAAGGAGCACCAATAAGCTTCGCAGATGCATTGAAAAGGTTGGTACAGGAAAAAATGTCTAAACTTTGCTTAAAAAACATAAAATCAGAATATATTAAAACATGTTTTGATTATTGAATTTTTAGAGAGGAATGTACCTAGTTGCATATTAGGCCATTTTAATGTGCATAATTTTGCATTGTCGTGGTATGAGGTATTATTATTTTCCTTTTTGCTTCTGCTAGTCAATTATTCATGCTACCATCACTCTTACCAGGTAGCAAAGGCCTCTTTCCAAAAGAGCAATGATCCTCTGGATGCAGCCCTGTTTTATTTGGCGATGAAGAAGAAAGCTGTGGTCTGGGGACTGTACAGGTATGAACTTTTTCGTCCTACATTTTGTGAGCTATGTGGATTAACAGCAATTTTCTGCTGGCCAGGTTTAATTAGGAAATTCTGTCATGTGCAGGTCCCACAAGAACGTGAAGATGACTGCTTTCTTCAGTAACAACTTTAATGAGGACCGATGGAGGAAGGCTGCATTGAAGAACGCATTCTCTCTGCTTGGAAAGCAGAGGTTTCAGCACTCGGCAGCCTTCTTTCTGTTGGCGGGTTCCCTCAGAGATGCTGTTGAGGTAACTGTCCATAGGAAGGTTTTTCTTTTGTTGCAGCTTTTTGCAAATGTACAAGTTTGGAGACGTTAAGCAAAAGACCAAATGCTCAAATCAAACATGTATTTTAAGCTTGACCAAATAAAATGCTTCCTGCTTTAATTCCAAAGAGGAATCAGGCAAATTAAATAGAATAAATTTCTACTTGTATGTCCTTGTCTATACTATTTACCATTTTATTATGTATTAGTTTTACGAATGACAATTCTGACTAAACCTATATACATTTAGGTTTGCCTGGAGAAGATGCAGGACCTGCAGTTGGCCTTGGTGATCAGCAGATTATATGAGTCTGAGTTTGAGACATCCTCCACTTATAAAAAGGTTCTACAGAGGTATGTGCTGGGTCACGACCACCAGATTCCAATGCACCAGGATCCATTTCTACGTAGTATGGCATACTGGGTTCTTGATAATTACAGCCGAGCATTGGATACTTTGCTTGAGCAACCCACCCCAAATGTTGATGCTTTACACCAAGGTAGGAAGTGATGCTATGTATCCACCCAATGTAATTTTTATATTTTAACATGAAAAATATTTTGCTTACTAGTTTATTTTGTTGTTCTTGCAGGGACCACAGAATCATCTCCTTGCAATCCAGAGGTTTTCAACTTCTACACCTACCTCAAAACACATCCACTGCTCCTTCGGCGCCATTTTGGATCCTCAGATAAAGCTAAAGTGGGGCTGACCGGACAAGGCAGCATGGCTGACTCCATTAGTCTCGTAGAAAGGAGACTGTTCTTCACTACTGCTAATGCTCACTTACAAGCAGGCTGTCCTATGTTGGCTCTAGAAATCCTCTCCAAAATGCCCAAAGTTATTAAGAAATCTAAGATGCTACAAAACCAAGACAAGCCCTCACCAACATTTAGTGGTCCTGACAATCCAGACCGTGAAAGTGGGAAAGACCAGGCCTCTACCCTTGACTGGTCCCAACCCACGTTGAACGGCTTTGGATCTGTCTCGGACACCTTATCTTCTCCACAAGAAGACCACAGCCATTCAGACTCTGTTTTGAGCTTTGACTGGAGTCAGCTTTCCATGACTTTGCAAGATGAGCCTTTGGAGCTGAAGTGGGATAGTGACAAAGAAGAATCTGAGGATGAAGAAGCTGGCCTAGCGATGAAGAAAATCAAACCTGAGAGCTCTGTTGTCGTTTGCAATGCTCCTGACTCTACCTCCATGTCTATGGATGTCACTGTAGACAACTCTGCTTTCCTTTTCGAGGACATCTTTGCTGCTCGGTTCAAGTTCATTTCCTGCCTGAAGATGCTGACTGCCGAGCTGCGGACTCTCTCCACAGGTTATGAGCTGGATGGTGGCAAGCTACGACACCAACTGTGCCACTGGCTGGAGCGTGAGGTGGTGGCACTTCAGAAGAGTTGCGGGTACAACCCCTGCCTTCAGCAGGTGGCCGGGGGCATCTCGGTTGAGCTTGGCCAAGTCAGTGGTACCTCTGGAGATGAGCAAGAGTACCAAGGGACTGCAGAGCATGTCAGAGAGGTGCAACTCAGGCGCAGACTGTGGCTCCAGAGAAACCAGCCTCTGCTACGCATCTTCTTAAGCTACTGCGGCCTGCATGGTTCCCATGGAGGAGGGTTGGCTTCAGTCAGGATGGAGCTCATTCTTCTTCTACAGGAATCCCAACAGGTAACTTGCATCATGACACAAATGGTGACAAATTAGCTCTAAAACTTGATGACCTTTTTTGTTAATGTTGAAATCTAGAACATTAATAATGAATAAGTAGCTGTATATTAAATTTGTTAAAAAAGGAAGGTATAGCTAAGCAAGAGCTTAAAGGGTTTATTGTAGTGTGAAAGGTACAGAACAATAGACCAAAATGTAGTTAAATGGTCTTGATTTGTTTTGGAAACATCATCTAAAAATAATTGTAGCATTAGGAAAATAAAACTGCTGCAAATGTGACATTCCAAGCACTGACTGACAGATGGAGCTGAAGCACAGGGCTCTGAGGAGACTGTCCTCCTTTCTGCAGATCTTCAAACAGACACAAGATCTGTCTGAGTAAACACAGCAAAGGGCTGTAACAGGAATTGGTCGCCTCCTTTGTTTAATCCCAATTCTGTTTCTGTCTCCTAACTGTGACAGAAGATCGTTTGAGTTATATGTTGTTGTTATTTGAATATGAATTATATGTGCATTTTAGCACATTATTTGGCACAAGCCCTCTTTTTGATTAATTAATCTGCTTTTGTTTGTGTTAGGATGACAGTTTTCAGGTTCCTGTTCAGCAGCAAGCATTAGTTCCTCTCCTGCTGGCCTGCACTGCAAGCTCCAAAACTGTGGTGGCCAATCCTATAGTTCACCTGAACAACCTGACACATGACATACTGCACACCATTAATGCCCTGGACTCTCCTCCTCACCCTGATGTTGTTAACAATGAGGTATGGCGGATTTCCAGAGGATGAGACATTACTTATGTGTTAACAACAAGGTTGTCCGTGGGTCTTTAAAATGTTTTAAATTCCTTAATGTAAAAACAAGGCCTTAATTAGCATTAAAATGTCTTAAATTCACGATTCAAGATTTAGATTTTATTTTTAGCTCATTGCTGTTTGAGATGGTAAACTCATGTGACTGTGTTGCACTCAGAGTGTGTGTGCAGTTCATCAGTGTTTTAGAGTGGCTCGATCCATAGTAACTGCCGCTCCACACCGTCATCTCTGTCTGTGTTGTGAGATTGAGTCACTTATAACCTGCATTTAGATACGGCACGCGCCAGATACACTTTGGTTATACGGTAGCATAATCTCAAACATTTTTGTGGGCAGAGGTTTGCAGCATTTCACCTGATTGGTGAATTTTAAAAACTGTTGCCAACTAAACAGAGGTCTTCCTGTGTGTTTCTGCCAAAATAAAAGCTCTAACACATAAAATTGAATTAAGTCAGAAATATATTCTATTGTTATATTACTATTTGTACCTCAAATAAAAATGTATTATTCAGTGCAATAGTAATGTTACAAAAAAAGGTTTTTTAATATATATATTTTCTTCTTCACAAAAATATATGTACATTTATAACATTGCTTGTTACATTACCGTGGCATTAAAAAACAACAAAAAAAAAACTAGTAAACACTAGACTGCTGCGGGGGGGGGTTCTAATACAGCTACTGAAGGAGAGATGGTAAATTTGACATCTTTTTCTCTTCTGACTGCCGTAATACTTCTCTCTATATTTTTCCCCTCTCTTGGAAAGTCATGGGAAGGAAATACTGGATTATTTATTTTTTTGAGCAAATGGTAATTCAAAAAGGATATTTGCTCTGGTCTCCCATCTACCTCTACAGATGTTTACCCTGCTATAATTTCCTTAAACCCAGAAATTGATGTATATGCATAAAACACAATCCATTATAGCTGATGTATCATGTAGCATGATTGAAGTGATGTGCAGGTGTTAAATTATTTTGGAAATGTCTTGATTATGGTTTTAAAAAGTATTACATTTGAAGTGCTGATGCCTGCAGATACCCTGTAATGACGTTTACATTTTCTGAGACTGCAGAGGTATATCTTGCACAGTGGCACTGAATTCTAGCCTAATTCCCAATTTCGAGTAATGTCTAACATGTTTATTATTTGTTGGAACAAATTTGTACTTTGGTTGTTTCCAAATGGAGAAGTTTTTTGTAGATAAAGAAATGAGATTCTTGTTGTATCTTTTGTTGTTACACTGCCTGTTCTTTCTCTTGCTTCTAATCCAACATCTGCTTTGCATACAGATCTATGTGATGCACACACTGGCAGCTTCTCTGTCCGCCTGCATCTACCAGTGCCTTTGTGACGGACACAGTTACAGGTGGGTTGAACCCTGCTATAGAGCACTCATTGTGTTCTACAAAAAATTGGAAAAGGTTATATGAGAACTTGGTCAAGCATGCGTATGCTGATTTCTTTAAAAAAAAAAAAAGATGGTGTGTATTAAGTCATCGACTTCAAAGCCAGTTTTGCCACACACCTCAATAACAAAGGGAACACCAGACACTACATATGAGAGAGATATAAATAAGACAGGTTTCACCTGCACTCCTTAAGCAGGTTCTAATCACTGGAAACCAATCTTGAACACCTGATTCTAATTTTGTGGATTTGAAGATGTGATAAATTTAGGGGTGTACTTAATTTTTCCATGTGACTGAACTGGGTTTTTTTTTTTTTTTTTTTTTTTTTTTTTTTTTTAAATGTCATCAAATGTTTGCTTGTCCAAATATGTAAAAAAAAAAAAACCCACCAACTTCCATTGGGTGTGCTTATTTTATTTTTTTCCTACGTAACTGTATGTACTCATAACATTAATTAATAAAAGAGAGAATAGGCAGTGTGGCAGGACGCGTTATCCTGCTGAAGGAGGCCACTGACATTAGGGGACAGCGTTGCCATGAAG
>JAOUWY010000049.1:2949239-2959270 GCA_025728095.1 Prietella phreatophila | reverse complement strand
CCCCATTGATACTGTTTGTTCACCCAGTTGTCTTTTGCCTGGATCCCTATTCTCGCTGCCCTTTAAGTCTCAGCTCCACATCCCTTCTCTGTCATTTCGCTCCCACGATTGTGCCCCTCCTCAACCGGCTGACAATAATAATAATAATAATAATAATAATAATAATAATAATAATAATAATGTTTTTATAGCACCTTTAAAAGTCTCATCTCATTACAAGAGAAGAAATAAAAATACAATGATATTATAAATGAAGAGAAAACATGCAATAAGAACAATAAAAATCACATAATAATCACAGAAAAGCAATTCTAGAAAGTGCCTTTTCAGAGAAGATTTAAAATACTTAAAGATTCAGCAGGCCTAACCTCAGAAGGAAGAGAGTTCCATAGTTTTGGAGCAGAAGAAGAGAAGGCCCTGTCACCCATAGAGATTAGACGAGATGTGAGAACAGACAACAAAACAGAATCAGAGGAGCGATGTTCCGATGATGTTCCTTGAGAGCTGTGGATTTCAGCTTGTCCCAGTGAGTTGCTAAATTGGTCAATTCTAATTGCAAATTATCAGGAGTAGCCCTGCTGTCAAACAGCAAAAGTATTTTGCTCAGTTCTTCAAGAGCACACGAGTCAAGTCCTTTGTTATGAATTTCAGAAAAGTGCCACAGATCTATACAGGCAAAATCTGTGTACAGTTTTCCACCAAAAAAAACAAAACATAAAAAAGATGATTAAGACTATTGGTTATTGTGTCAAAAATCACATTGTGTACTCGAAATCTGAAAGCTGACTCTGTATCTCACCAGCTGAATCACCGGGCATTAACTTCTTTTTTCATCCACTTTTCTCTGGAAGGAACACTTCCACAGGGACCTGGCATTCAGGTTCATCATCCATTAACTTGGATTTGCCCAGTCGAAAAAAGTGAGAGGCTGTTGCTTTTACAGCATCAAATTCTCTTGCACAGTTATACTGTGTGCGGTGAACATGTCTATTCCATTTGTTTGGAGATATTTTGATAGGGGAGTTGTATGTTCAAATATCCACAGAAATATTTGAGCAGTGAGGATTTAAGTTTAAGTAATCCTTCCATATATGATCTGGCTTTCACATGAATGTGTGGCTTGTTGCTCGCATGTTCCCCAATTTTTCCGAGTGTCACCATGAGATCGACGTAGAGTGCATTTTCTGGTTTGAAAAAAGATCCAAACAATTTTCTAAGCACTGTGTCCTTTGCCAACCACGTCCTTGGTGAGAGCTGCGTATGGCATGTGTTTGTGTCTTTTGTGACGGAATCCCACATTTTCATCCTCTGGTACAATTCTTGTATAAAAACAGCAATGTCATTCACAAGGCTGAATAGCGATGAACTCTCAACCACTACACCTGCCATGTCAGAGAGAACAAGACTCAAGACATGTGAGTAACACTAGACATGAACATGGCTGCTGCGGGATTGGGATGCGAGTAAAGTAGAGAATCCTTTGTAACTCCCTTGCCTATTTGCTGCCCCACCTGTTGCATTACCGATGCATTTATCTTTCTCAAGTCCCAGTGCTTCTAACCTCTGAATTACCATATCAGCAAAATGCTGCCCAGATGATGATTCATAATCTACAAAAGCAACTAGTCTCTCATACACAGTATCAGTCACATATCGCAATATCACAGAGTACTGATCCTTGGAGGTAGTGTCTTGCGTAGTATCTATTTGCACAGAGTACATTCCAACATTTATGACATTCCTGGAAGTGGATTCTTGAATGATACTGCGGATAGCATCAATTATCATATTAACAGTGGTTTTAGAGAGGAACGAGGCAAGCGAACCCCTGCCTTTTCCTCCTGCCTCTTCAGTGCAATGGTTCAAATGTTCCTTTAGGCACACGTCATATTTGCTTAACAGCAAAATTAATTCCAGAAAGATCCCATGGTCTGCTGTTGTATCTTCAAGTGTATATGCAGCTTCAGAGTCAAGCCCCACTCTATAACTGAGCCCTCATTTCCCAATCACTTTAATAATGTTTATAATGCACTCCAGCACCAGTCGTTCCTTTTTAATCTGTTCTCTACGAACAAACATTTCATTTTCTTTAACAAATCAGCTATTCCTGATTTGCTTGTCCATAGAAGGTAGGCATCAACACAAACTCCATGAGCATTACTTTTCTTGTGTTCCTCAATCCAAATATTCTTCTTGTTTTTCAGTCCATTAATGAATATACTTACTTACTACGAAAATGTCAGACACACAGTGTAAAACAAGGAATTTATTTTCTCACAGTAAGAAAGCCATTTCCTGTTAGTCCCATCTTTACAAAAAATAGGCTTTGTTGAGTTCGGTGTTTAAAGATGTTTAGTATGGATGATTTTGAATAAACAGTTCTAGCTTATCTGGACGAGCCCGTGCAAAATAGGAAAATGTGGAATCTTCATCTTCTTTCCTCACAACCTGCTCTGAATCACTTTCAGAATCAGTATGCTCTTGGACAAATTGCATTTGACTAGGGGTGCTGCTGCTGGGCCCTGCTGTCTCATCTTCTTGTAACCTGGAGATTAACCTTGTAATCTCCTGGAGACTCATTCTCTCTCTCACCTGTCTCCAGCTCCTGAGGAGAAACACTTGACGACACTGAAGTGTTTTGAGTTTTTGTTGTGAACAAAAGTTCAGTGATTTTATGCATTTTGTGGCATCTTGCTGCAGACTTTTCAGCTTTTTAAATCTAATTTTTTTCTGCACCACCGTTCTTGCGAACCATCGTCTGTAACTGATGACGTTGCCGTGGCGCAAAATATTTAAGAATAAAGAATTATGGGGAAGCATAGAGGTATTGTTTATTTTCCAAATGAAATGTTTTTGATATTTGTATCATATTTTAAATATTTATTTGTTTACAGTTGGCTGGTTTTAATGAAAAAAATAAATTTTATTATATTTTATATATATATATATCTCAACATGCATCAGTCCCCTAGCAGCAAAACTGGCCTATCGGCTCACCATGAAAATTCCCCGCTCTCCTGATGGCCAATCCGACCCTGAGGCTAGGTCTGATTGCTCATGTCCAATTCAACAACAACAAACACCTAAAAACACAATCCAAAAGTTCATCTGTGATTGTATTGCCCAAAAGTTAATTAGCATTGTCTGTTACTTCTCTTCATGTTACTGCTCTTTGTGTATATGAAAATCTTGCCTTTTTCTGATTTGATGTTAATGTACCACTGACTGGCCAGCAGCGGGCAAACTAGTGCTGCTTTCAAGTCCTGTTGTCAACTAATGTCATCTTGATTAATATGTAATGAATAGCAGTGTTTCGTTTGCCACTTTGAACATTGTGTAGCAACTCAAGCACTATTGACAGTGAATCTGAACCATCTATTAATGGTACAATGATGTTAAAAAATATTGATTTCTTCTGTTTTTGTGTATCTCATACTAAATTGTTTCAGAAATTAAAACAAAATCTAAGATAACACAAAGGCAACCTGAGTAAACACAAAATACAGTTTTTAAATGATAATGTTATCTATTGAAACAAAAAAGTTATCAAATACCAACTAGGCCTGTGTGAAAATGTATTTGCCCCCATAGTTACTCATTCCCCAAACCTGCATTCATAATGGGGTTCAGCTGGACCAAACGCAACCAGGCCTGATTAGTGCAAACCCTGTTCAATCAAATCAACACTTAAATAGAACTTTTTCAACAGCATGAAGTTGGTTAAAAGGTGTTCCAGAAATGATGAGGAAGAATGTGATTGAAATACATCAGTCTAGGAAGGGTTACAAAGTTATTTCAAAGGCTCTGGGAACCACAGTGAGAGCCATTATCACCAAATGGAAAAACTCGGCATGGTAGTGAACCTTCCCAAAAATGGCCGACTTTCCAAAATTCCTCCAAGAACACAGAAGTTTTTGTCCCCTCTTCTTCCTTTTCTTTTTCATACAGTTACTCTATGATTGCCCATACATACATTATCTTGCATGTTCACACACACGCATAGATATTTACACCCTGAACCATCAACTACAGTATGTACCCATTCATTAAATGCATACACACTACACATTAACATCTTAACACCTTCAATAATAATACATTTTTTTTTCTTTTTTCCCCCCTTCTTTATTTTTTTTGTTTTGTCATATCTTCCTGTTTTCCTGTTGTATTCCGTTTGAAGATCTGTTTCCTGTTCTATTGCTTGTTGCAGTTGCTGCTGAATACAGGTAGTTAGCATGAGTAACAATCATCATGTGTGCAGGGCACAATAAAAATGAATTATATATAATATGCATATTGCATATTCAATCCATTTTTTCCAACCACAACCACTTGAACACACAATATTCACGACCTCCAAACTGGTATGCACAAACGTCCAGGAAGTGCCTGAAGGCAGCTTAACAAAATGTTGGTGAATTTACTATTATGATGACGGTAGGGACTATACAGATTAATGTGAACAGCAGGTTGTTTGTCATTCAAAAATGAAATTAATATGTGTTTTATGTGAAATTACTTACTATTTTGTTTACTGGGACATACCATCGTTTTACTAGGGCACATGCCATAATCAATTGCACCAGGTGACACCCCATTACACATTACACTAAACTGGCAAACTTTATGCAGAGCAGCTTTATGCAGAGCAATTGTTTTTACCACCACTGGCTCCTTACCCAACATGATCATTGCAGAAAGCCTTGGCAATATTAAAAAGTAAATAAAAACATTTCTATGTTGTTTTGGTGAAATATGAAGAAGAACAGTCAAAATCAAAATAAGATTTTTGTAGAATTCAGCAACAGTGATGGCTATGTTTTCCCAGATGACACATAAATTGTCAAATAAGCTTTCACTTGCACATTCTTTCTTTTTTTAAATTTCAGATACTGATTGCAGAGTGTTGTCATCATCCCAAAATGTCAGTCAAAATGACACCGATGCCTGGGGAAGTCAAGGGGTCAAAAGTTGCATAGCAGTGATGATTATTTTTTGCCATTTTTAACCTGTAAAATCCTATTTTTAATACTTCAAAATGTATGTAATGGCAATAACAAAAGTTAAATCACAGTTACTGTACAGTACTTTTGTAGAAAAAAGGTTAACTCTAGGGTCCTATAGGATGAATCCTTAAAGGTTCTAGGTAAAACCATACAACATTGTGTCTCCAAGCAAAGATAGTAGATTTACATTCATTTGGCAGATGTTTTAACCTAGCATTAAGTTATATAAATAGAATAACATCAGAAATTAGTGTAAAAATAGGACATTACATTCTGGCCTTAGGTTATATAATATTATCTAACTGGTGTAGATAAAATTGAAAGATGGGTAAATAGCTTACTCTTATTAGTGATAGTGTGCTATGTATCACAAAAAAATTTATTCTCTGTCAAATGTCCAGTATCATTTTTTTATTTTGTTGGTAAAATAGTATATTTTAAAACATAAATATTTTTTGTTATATATCCAATATACTATATTGGAAGAGTCAATGTCCTACATGAATACCTAAAATGTAAGTAATCTATTTTCTGATTTTCTCTTTATGAATTCTTCATCACTGCATTAGTTATTCAAGTATATCACCAATATTAATTTATCAGTAGTTACAGTAGGCCTCGTTTACCAGTTATTTTTATTCTGAGTAACTATTTATTTACATGTATTTTGCAGAGAACCTACATGAGTGAACATTCGAAATTGAATGAACAGAATTAAAATCTAAATTAAATCACAATATTAAGCTAGTTTACAATGCAGATAATAACTTGGACACAGTCTGTGTTGTTTTGGTCCTGTGTTAAATTATATTTAAAAATGTATAATGACTATGGGGTTAATGTACAAATGTTAGCTTTAATTCAAGGGTGTTGGTGTTTATGTTGTGTAAATGATAGGCTTCACGAGTCTTTTTATACATATTTCTCATTTTTCAGGGAACCTAAGGCAATTAAATTAACATAATTTTCATTCAGTCAGTCACTGCCTCGAAGCTGCCACACACACACAACTGTTTTGAGCAGCTATTTCATAAAAGGCAGTAGATAGCCAATTCGAACGGACCACAACAGTTAGATATGTTCTAATAATGAGCTCAGATGATGTTAAGTAATATGCTTAGAAGACAAGTTTTCACATTTTATTGTGAATTATTTTTTAGGTTAATATTGCTGTATGCCTCAGGACTGTTCTCTGATTTTTGTCACCGGTTAAGAGCCTTTGAAAATATAACAATTGTAAAATATACTCTTAACATGTCTCTGAATTTTTGACACGACAGCACCTGAGGCATATACCACTATTAATTTCTTTATCTGTCAGAGGGCATCCAATTGAACTTATTTATCTTTTAGGATCTTTTCAGTAGTTGAAATTCTTAGTAGCATACGACACTAAAAGCATAAATTTCTTGTATATTTATTCTACTGCTTATCTGTCTTACAGACACTGCCATTAATAATTCTCTGTGGTATATATTAACTTAATCATTTATTTATCTACTTGTTTGCATTCAAGGGTCTCTGATTTATATGCAGTGCTTGAAGTGGAAAAAAATGACTAAATTGATTTGTTTTGCTGTAAAAACTCTTCATGTGTAAAACTTTATTAAAAGTTAACATTGTACAATCTTTATACAATGTGGAAGTTAATTGTTTTCTAGCTATTTTTCTGGCAGGGTACGACATTTAGAAGCTGAAAAAAGTATATGAATTTCATATATTTGAATTATATACATCACATTTTTTTATAAAAATATAAATTATAAATTATATACATCACAATTATATATATTATATATTATATACATCACATTAAATAAAATAAATTTTTTTCTATGGTGAATTTAATAAATTTACATTTGTATATATTTTTCCCTTTATTTTTGAGTTAGATAGGGGTAAGATTTCAGATTTAAAAAACATCAGAGCCCCAAGCTACCAGCGTAGAAAGAAAATTTGTAAAGAAAACACTGATACCCTGGGTATGTTAGTGTACAGTGAGGGGAAAGTCCATCCATCCATCTTCTACCGCTTACTCCTTTCCAGGGTCATGGGGAACCTGGAGCCTATCCCAGGGAGCATCGGGCACAAGGTGGTGTACACGAACGTGCTAACCACTAAGTTTTTATGTTAAAAAAACATGTTTAAAAAACAGAATTGATAGGGAAAAAAGTATTCTCACAGCAATATTAGTGCTCTGTTGCAAAGCTGTTGTTAGCAGTTACAGCTTTGAGATGTCTACAGTAAGTAATTAGCTTTTTACAGCATTGTGGTTAAATTTTGGCCCATTCCTGTTGCCAAATCATCTTCAATTCCCAAAAGTTTTGAGAAGTCATTAAAGAGTGGAATGTTATGGTACGTATGTCTGTAGGCCAAGGTGATAATTTCCACACAGTGGGACAGTCTCTATTTAAATAGGGGGTAACAGTTAATCTGGTGATTGAATCGCTGCTGTCCAGTCCAAACCGTACCATAGGGCACATACTAGGTATAGCAAAGAATGTTTAACAGATTCCCCCATCATGGAACGGTACAAGGTCAATAGTTTGGTTAACAAAAGTTGGGTTATAACACAGGGTTCAAGGACAAAGTATAAGGTCACTCACTCTGGAGTCATCTGGCCAACAACATAAGTAAGCCAAAGCAGGCAGTTCTCCCACACTTTGCTGAAGTGATTGCAAAAAAAAAACAAACCCAATAGTATTTAGAGGGATTCCAGTTCAACATCCTGTATCCTCATTTGTAAGTCGCATTGGATAAAAGCATCTGCTAAATGAATAAATATAAATGTAAATGCATCATAAATGGGGCCTTAAGGGACTCCATTACAAGAGTGAGAACAAATGCTGGACTTGACAGGTGAAGGCGATCAGTGAGAGACCATCCATGGTGCTGTGATGTGCTGTAATGGCTGCCACATACAATTTCAATGTAGACAGTCCTTGTAGGAAGGCTATAACTTTAGGAACTAGACAGTGCACTGGATCCAGATGATGGGGTGCAGACCATTTGCAGAACAGTTTCCATTTGACTGTGTTCTAGGGGCTGCTGTGTTCAGGACTGCGTCTTTGGACTGCTGGGTTGCAGTGCTCCAAGAGGCAAAACCCTCAGACACAGGCAACCTGCATTCATCTGTGATGCTAGAGAGAGAGAGACCCAAGTTTAGGATGGGAATATAAGATTTGCACTGTGCAAAATGTTATTTACAGGTAGGAACCTAAAGTATGACCTTTTCTATACAACCATAAACCATACCAAGTAAGGTCGTCAAAGATGAACATATGTTTTTTTACATAAACTCCACTTTCTGCCTGCCTGGGATGTTCAAAAACTGCATGATGAAGCTCACATGAGGTTATCTGCAAGACGAACAACCAGGATGGCCACAACACAAGACTCTAGGCTTCTATGCTCCAAGTGGGGCTGAGTCCCAAAAGGTAAGTCTCTCTTTAGCAAGATAATGGGACAAAAATGTATCCAAACCCCTGGTGTTATCACACAAAATAAAAAACATGTTCCTTTCAAAGACATAAAATCAGAAAATTTATCAGGACATTCATAAGTTCCTTTTAATGATCAGTGTTATTGGTGTAATAATTGTATGCTCCATGAATGTGTAATCCCTCTGTTTTTTTCAAAGGCACAGGGAATTTATAAACTAGGAAATGCTTGGTGTCATATGCATTGTAAAATCATGCTTGGAGGTTTGGAGTAAGTTCCATGAATGCACAACACTACAGTTTCATGATCTTCATGAGCATTTTATATAGACCCTTCTTAGAACACCAAGGACAATACTATTGTTTTCGTCATACAGTGAAGACATTTAGATTTGAGGTCAAAAGATTAATATGAGATGAGAGATGTCTTCAATGTATAACGAAAACAAGAGAATTAGCCTTGCTGTTCCAATACTTTCCGTGGGTCTGTACATGCAAAAAGTTGTTCCCAAAGTGCAGTCTGCAGGGTATGACTGGAATTCCACCCCAGGACTTTGAACAACAGCCAATCAACAGCACTAGATGAGGAGAGGCAGGAACACTGGCCCACCTCTTTACTCTTCAGTATAAGAGTCAAATCCCAGTCACTAACATTTGTAAGTTGGGCATTAGATTTCCATCCACCTGAATCTCTGATGATCAACTTCAGAATTGTGTTTTCGACTCGAATGGACTGACCCTGCCTTAACCTACTAATCGACCTACTGTTGCACGGGGAAGGTGCATAAGAATTTTGGATCTTTGGGGTGATCTCCATTAAACAACTTTGCACGCTAAAGGCCTTTTTATGATCTCTGTACAGTCTGACTCAAGTGAGCCACCAGCTGGACCTTCAGTGTGTATAACGTTGACAGTTTTAGACTGGCCACGTCAATCAACAGAGCTTAACCAAGTTGAGAATACATTTCAGCTCCTGAAGAGGAGACCGAAGGGAGAAACCCCCTGAAACAACCAACACCTGAAAGAAGCTGTAGTACAGACAGAGTGACAAGCCTTTATCCACGATCCCCAGAGAAGCAGTCTCTATGCCATAGCAAGACATTTGGCAATCCACTGATGTAACGGCTGACTAAACAAAGTTACTTCAAGGATAAAGACCAACCAAATAACAACTTCAATGTTGGTAGAATTAGTAAAATAATCCAATAGGTCCACTCTTTCACCCACTTCACATAATAAGATCCAAACAACTGATAACACTCATTGTGTATGTCTGCAGTTACAGTTCCCTCCACTAATATTGGCACCCTTGGTAAACATGAGCAAAGAAGGCTGCGAAAAATTGTCTGTATTTTTTAAACTTTTGAGTGTTTGTTTAAAAAAATACACAAAATACTCTGCTCTCATGAATATCAAACAACTACAAACAAAACAAAGGTTTATAAAAAAAACTTTGTTAAATAAAGGTGTGCAACAATTACTGGCACCCTTTTAGTCAATACTTTGTGCTACCTCCCTTTGCCAAGATAACAGCTCTGAGTCATCTCCTATAATGCCTGATAAGGTTGGAGAATACATGGCAAGG
>JAOUWY010000049.1:2931816-2943115 GCA_025728095.1 Prietella phreatophila | reverse complement strand
GCCTTGAGTTTGAAATCTGCTTCGTAAGCATGTCTCTTAACAGGTGCCATTTTGGGGTCCTAATAAACACACCGTAAAATTACCGTAATGCTCCAACAATCCATCAAGCGGTGTGGCTTCGTAGCTTACCAAAGCTAAAACATTTTGACAGATTTTTGAGCACCGTGTACCACATAAAATCGGTTCAAGGTCAGTAAGCACAACCAGAATCAATAAATAAGGCGCACCAGATTATAAGGCGAACTGTCGATTTTTGATAAAATTGAAGGATTTTAAGTGCGCCTTAGAGTCCGAAAATTACGGTAATCATTCAAAATTAAATATATGAGATGTTCTCCAGTTGTATGTGTATCGTGTTGATTAATGTCTTACTCTACAGGGATAAAGTCATTTATTACTACCTCTGATTGAAAACCAAACGCTTCCAATCTAAAACAAACCTTTATTCTGAGTTTTGGTAATTACCTTCACATAATGTCGATCTGACTGTCGCTTGCTTCTTGAAAAATCCTGGCTTCTTTAAGCAGTCACGCAGTTTATGTTGTCTTTCACATCTTTTTACCAGGGTTACCCGAGACATAATGCTGACAGAAAATGGATGCTCCTGAGTATTTGGACCTAGATGAGATTGATTTTACTGATGATTTAGCTGTAAGTAAAGCACTTGTGATGCAATGAGAAAATTGTGCTGATTATTGTATTGATGGTGATTATTGTATAATAATCACTCATGTAGTGTTTTAAACAGCTAGTTAATAGCTGGGCCTAGTGGGCCTGGACACATTGCTCTCCAGGAGAAGTTCACCAAATATTACCTATGGGGATGCGGATAATTTTAAAAAGGGGGTTTGCGCGATTTAGGAACGTATATATGTTTGAAATGTTTGTGTTAAAATATAGATATACAATATACCCATTCAATATCTTTAAGCTCACTTTACATATGTTATGGTTCTTATTTCTGCTAAGTTTCAAGGAGTATGAAAAATAATGATGGACTAGACCCTTACACATATGCGCCCTAGACCTACAATGAAGGTTATTTACAGAAATGCATACAACAGTTAGTTCTGGCCCACCAATTTGATTAGTCATGCACCATTCTAAGATTCCTTGTTTTCTTGCTTATAGAACTGTTGTGTAAAAGCAATGTCACACTTGCAGTTGTACTGAATATCAGCACGGCTGTGAGTACCTACAGCCAAATCTTCAGTAGAGCAGCAGTCTTGTATTATATTGCTCAACTATATTTAGCATTTTTTGCACAAGTTGCTCATTGCTTTGGTCTCTGTTGTAGTACACATCGAAGAGCATTCCAGAACTTTGCCGGAGAAATGATGGACAAGCAGAGGAGAGACAGGGTATGTCTGTTTCAGGTTTCTGAATACATTTTGAATATAACCTATTTCAGGTAAAATTTGCATAAAGATAAATCATGTTCTAGTTGCAAAAAATGTTCTCTCGCAAGTTGTGCCTGGTGTCTTTATAAAAAGAAGTTGGCATTGCTAAGGAGAAGATTTCACACAATCAGGGTGAAGGAGCACTCAAGCGGGAAACTCTACAGAGCAAAAGCAAAGACTTTAACCATTCTGTGATATGTGGCTGCATCTCTGCAAACAGTACTGGGGCATTACGTGTAATCAAAGGACACATGATTGGAGCGATGTTTGATCTGTTATTTTCTTATTAGGGAAGAATTTATTATTGTAAACCAAGACAAGACAACCATAGACATCTAGAAGCTATGATTGCCAATAACAGCTTTGAAACCAAGTATTAATGTGTGTCATTCGTGTCCAAATACTGCACGACCCCCCCGGATCATTACCATTTTCTTTATGTTTTTATATTTATAAGTACAAAGTCAAAAGACATTATTTGTTTAAATGTGAAGTGGATATACAGTGCCCTCCACTAATATTGGCACCCTTGGTAAATGAGCAAAGAAGGCTATGAAAAATGGTCTTTATTGTTTAACCTTTTGTTAAAAAAAAATCACAAACACTTCTCTCACGAATATCAAACAATTGCAAACACAACACTGGTTTATCCAAAAAAAAAAAAAAACCTTTGTTTTTAATATAGGTGTGCAACAGTTATTGGCACCCCATGAATTCATATGAGAAAAACATATTTGAAGTATATTCACATTGATATTTTACCAGGACTTCCTGTTTCACAGGGGTATAAATATGAGGTAACACATAGGCCAAATTCTTTTAGTCATTCATCACAATGGGTAAGACCAAGGAATATAGCTGTGATGTGCAGCAGAATGTATTGAGCTTCACAAATTTGAAAATGGTTATAAGAAAATCGCACAATTATTGAAAATGCCCATTTCCACCACCAGGGAAATAATTAATAAATTCCAGTCAACTGGACATGGTATGAATTAACCTGGAAGAGGAAGTGCGTCTATACTGTCTCACTGCACTGTGAAGAGGATGGTTCGAGTCGCCAAAAAATCTCCAAGGATCACAGCTGGAGAATTGCAGAAGTTTTGCAACTTTGGGTCAGAAAGTCGCCAAAACTACAATCTCAAATCACCTATATCACCACAATTTGGAAGGGTTTTAAGATAAAAGCCTCTACTGTCATCCAAAAACAAACTCCAGTGTCTTCAGTTTGCCAGACACTACTGGAACTTCAAATGGGATCAGGTTCTATGGTCAGATGAAACCAAAATAGAGATTTTTGACAGTAAACACTAGAGGTGGTTTTGGCACACACAGAGAGGTAACCATAATGGAAAATTACCTCATGCCCACAGTTAAATATGGTGGTGGCTCTTTAATGTTTTGGTGCTGTTTTTCTGCCAGACAACATGGATATTTTGTTAGGATACATGTCATCATGGACTCTATCAAATATCAACAGATATTAAATGAAAACCTGACAGCCTCTGCCAGAAAGCTTAAAATGGTCTGTGGTTGGATCTTCCAGCAGGACAATGATCCAAAATATACATCAAAATCAACACAAAATCAAGGTCATGCCATGGCCATCCAAGTTCTCTGACTTGAAACTCATAGAAAACCTGTGGGGTGAACTGAAGAGGAGAGTCCACCAGTGTGGACCTGGAATATTGAAGGATCTGGAGAGATTCTGTATGGAGGAATGATCTCCGATCCCTTGCCATGTATTCTCCAACCTCATCAGGCATTGTAGGAGATGACTCCGAGCTGTTATCTTGGCAAAGGGAGGTAGCACAAAGTATTGACTAAAAGGGTGCCAATAATTGTTTGCACACCTACATTTAACAATGACATTTTTGAGAAAAACCTGTTTGTTTGCAGTTGCTTGATATCCATTAGAGCAGAGTATTTTTTTTTAACAAAAGATTAAACAATAAAAACTAATTTTCACAGCCTTCTTTGCTCATATTTACCAAGGGTGCCAATATTAGTAGAGGGCACTGTATACACTGAAAGTATAGTAAATAAAAAAAGAAAGTGTATGAATACTTATTTTCCCTCTCTGTAGATATAAGATTGATATCCTATAATAATAGTTTTGATAGTTTTTTGCCCATTACATTTGCAAACTCACACCGTCATGATCATGCATTCACTGTACTGTTTCAGCTCCTGGCATCAACTGGAGTCGAAGTGCCTCCTCACACAGTGGAAGTGGAATCAAACCCACTGGAATTGCTGATGTATACAGCAAATTCAGACCTGTTAAAAGGGTCTCACCACTTAAGCATCAACCAGAGGTTTTAGACACCGAGGCTGACAGTAAGAGTCTGGGGCAAAATGTAGAGGGACACAATTCCCCTAAAGGGCTCCAAGCAAGTGAGAGTCCATGTGATGTTCATGCACTCAAGTGCAAAAGTATTGGTAATGGAGCACTTTTTGGGGAACTGGAGCATTATGACTTGGACATGGATGAGATACTAGATGTGCCTTACATTAAATCCAACCAACAAATGGCCACCCTGCCCAGAGCAGCCTCTGAGAAGCGGACCTCGGGGAGTAGTGCAACTGATAGATGCATTAGCCTAAAGGCATCGTCTCTTGCTCATAGTGAGAACCTGAGCAGTGGTACGCAGTTTTGTGTACTCCCACCCGTTAACTGGTCAGACATGAGAAAGTCAAAGTCTATGGATCCAGACAATCTCAGGGCACAAACAGTTGGATATGACCACTCTCCAGGCAACCTGCACCGATCTGTATCTGAAGCAGACAGGCTATTATCAGCCAGACCTTTTCCAGATACACCAACCCACAAGGCTGGCTCGGACACTTCTGTCAGTCAGCCTTTGTTTCATATTCAGGGAGGTTCAGTGGGAAGGCTAGACAACAGCAAGTCTTGGAGTGGTCCTAAAGCATTTGGAGAATGTGATGAAGAAACCAAAAAGTCTCACAATATAATCAACATTGTGCGGGAGGGCCAGATCTCACTCTTGGTGAGTAATGAGTCCTCTGTAAAGGTTGAAATGTTTGTTTATTTATTTATTCATTCATGATCAATTATAAATCTAATGGAATCTTTGTCCGCCCTCAGCCTCATTTTGCGACTGAGAACCTTGAACTCATTCGAGATGAGGACAGAAATAACCTTCTTCATATCTCTGCTGCACATGGACATGCGGACTGCCTGCAACACCTTACTTCCCTCATGGGAGAGGACTGTCTCAATGAACGCAACAACCAGCAGCTGACTCCTGCTGGTTTGGGAGTCAGGGTGAGCTCAGTGGTTTATGTTCTTGGAGGGATTTCTACATTCTTCATTGTAAACATTTGCTTAGTTACAGGCTAAATTATTAGTCAATTACTGAGCTTAATTATGTTTATTTAAATCTTCGTTTGTCAAATATTATACAGAGTTTTATTTTACTGCTTAAATGAAATTCTGAATAGAATGGTCACCTGGAGTGTGTACGCTGGATGGTGAGTGAGACGGAGGCCATCGCTGAGCTTAGCTGCACACGGGACCATCCAAGTCTTATCCATTATGCAGCACAATACGGTCAGGTAAAGACTAAATAAATGAATATGGTCAATCAAAAGTTTTATCTAGACTGATCACTTATGCATTTGAGCTAACTCTTTGCTCCAGGAAAGGATCTTGTTGTGGCTACTACAATTTATGCAAGAACAAGCTATCTCGCTGGATGAAGTGGATCAGAATGGGAATAGTGCAGTGCATGTTGCTGCTCAGTATGGTCATCTTGGCTGCCTTCAGGTAAAAGTCTGGTTTGTTGTTTTTCTACAGTTACAGAATTCTTAACAAAAACTTTGGAAAATGATGTTTAGCAAAGTATTTTTTCTATGGGACAGTAAAATTGGAAACAGGAAACAGGCCTCCCTTCTGCTTTCCTGTTTGTGTAGACTGGCCAGTAATTTCCTCTCCTTTTCACTAGTCAGCAGGGACGGGAAGTGTGCAAAAACATAAGGCACAATATCACAATGACCAGAAGACTTTAAAAAAAATAAGAAGAATAATTTATATAGGATGTTTTGGCCAGCCACAGAGCAGAATTTGGATTCCATAGTGCACAGAGGGGATTACACTGAACTTAAATGTGTATTTCTTAGAAGTAATTGTGCTACATACTTGTTTTATTATTTGAATTTTCGTCTTTAATACTCTATCTTTTCCAAAGACACTGGTGGAATATGGCTCAAATGTCACCGTTCAGAACCAGCAAGGTGAGAGGCCATCTCAATGTGCCGAGCGACAAGGTCATACCACCTGTGCACGCTACCTGGTGGTTGTGGAGACCTGCATGTCTTTGGCTTCACAGGTTGTCAAGCTCACCAAACAACTCCATGAGTAAGCAGGCTGCAAAAGTATTTAAAAAAAATTACAGAAAGATTAACAGAAGGTCCTCAATAAATACGCAATATATATTCTACTGCAGACAGACTACAGCTAGAATAACACTCCAGAGTCAGTTGCAGCTGCTATTGCAGTCCCAGGATCCCAGTGGAAGACCACGATCACCCAGGTTTGCTCTTTTCTCCTCATTTTATAAAAAGACATTTGTCTCATTAGAATGAACATGCAATAAGGTCATCTTAATCACTTCTCTATTAGTTTGCTTATTCCTCCAGCTGAGACTTGGCCTGAGATGACACTTACGGCAGAGGTTACCCCTGGTGATGGGCAGTGGGTACTGAGGCAGAGGCATGTGGATTCTGAGTCAGTCCTGCGTAAGTTCTTGGGAAAAGACATTGCTGAAAGAATGGGCACCAGCGGGAAGGCGTTCCAAGAGGAGACAGTAGATGGCGCCAGCGGAACAGACTCTGGGATGGGGCTGGGCATAGGCCCACTACGGAGACCAGGTATGGTGGAACGGCGGGAGCTGAAACTAGCCCGTCTTAGGCAGATCATGCAGCGTTCCCTCAGTGAATCAGACACAGACTCGTATCCCCCTGATGAGTCTAAGCAGCCCACAGGCACCTCCAGACCAGAAAGGCCAAGCCATCTTCCCATAGCGGAGAGTGAGGAACCAGTACAGTTATCAAGTAAGAAGCATACCTCATCTGCTGAACGCAAGTTCTCATTTGTGCTCAGGACTTCCAAGTCCATGGATGGATACAATCCCTCTCCAACATTAGACAACAGTGATCTTGATCATGAAGCAAAAACTGACTTTTCATGGGAACTGACTGAATTTAACAATGGGCAAAAAGTCACAAGTCCAAAGAGTGCTCTTAAATCACCATCCTCTCGTAGGAAAACCTCACAGAACCTTAAACTCCGAGTGACATTTGAGGAAGCACCAGTTGTCCAAAAAGCTGGTCAAGCAGCAGAGGTTAAAGTAGCATCTGGTAAAGAAAAGTCTTCCGAATCAGGGAAACGACCCTTTGGAACATTCCGCTCCATTATGGAAACGTTAAGTGGAAATCAGAATGGCAACAACAGCAATACTCAAGGTGCATCTGTTGGCAAGCACTCACTTTCAAGTTCAGCACCGAGTCCTTCTGGGAAAAAATCGGATGCTAAGGCCAGTCCAGGGGGTCTCTCAAAATGCAAAACCAAGACCAGCGCTGTTTAAGTGCCTTTCTACAAGGGTGCTGTGAAAGCATTGCAGTGCCCTATTTTTCTTAAAGAAATTAATAAAAATTGTTTTCAGGTTAGTGGTAACTGAGGTCGAAATGACATGAATGACCAACCGAAACATTTCAAAGCATACATTTAGAAATCAGACACTTGTTGCAATGCAATATTTTTGCAGTCTAACTCAAATAATTTTTTAGCATCAGTCACTGTATATATATATATGTATAACACATGGCTTCACATGCATTCTCCATACTAAATAGATAATTGGACTTGTTAAAAGTATTATTTAACATCACTGTGATTTTGTACAATCATGATCTCATTTTACAATCGTATGTTACGTAGTGAGCACAAAAAGCATTCCCTGCTCACAGTTGTGTTTTTAAACCCAATTGCAATGCAAATAATAATAATAGTCAAATGATTTTCTATTATGTCTAGGAAGTACTGTTTAGGAAATGACGATGAATATTTATGACCACTACATTTCATTCTGAACAGTACTGAATCACATGACTGAAACTTTTCTAGAGTGGACAGTATTAGATACTGAAAGTTATATATGATGCATTGCTGAAAAAGGTTTCCTGATTTTGATCAATCACAATTAAATGTTTTCATAATTAATTGTTTTAATGATGTTTTATCTGTACCTTTTTTTGTTTTAAAACATATTTATGAATTATAATTTAAATATCATGTTTGAAGAAAAAAAAAGCATTATTACAACTAATGTAATCCTAAGATGAAAAATAAATGCATTTAACTGTTTACCATATGCCTTTGCAATTTTAAAATGTGACACACATTTATGGTCTTTTTAAAAATTGTATACATTTCCTCCTTTATACACATATCTTCTCTTATGCACTAAGTAATAGATAGGAATTCAAAGTCCATGTGTATTCTCTCAAAAATAATTTTAGTATAAAGTACTACAGGCAAATCAGAACTGCCTTGTTTTCATTCACAAACTATACACTACAAAACACCAGCTTTATGTTCCCCTCCAGTGAGGAAAAGCATCTCATTTTTTATAAAAAACCAATACCTGGGGAGGCTGTGTTTTTGTAAGTGAAGTTAAGCTGATGAATTAGCCCTCGTTCATTGGACAACAGTTTGAGGCAATATCCAAGGGAGTCATTCGGCACCTTTGAGCAGGCAAGCAGTTTAATTGGTGATGGTGTGGGGCTGTGAGGGGAACGTTTAGGCACGGGGCCGACAGCCTGTTGTGTAGCATGAAAATGGAAGAGACAACTGCTTGATTTGACAGGAGGAGTCATATATAGATTTTTGTGTCCATTGTTTTGGCTTATTTGTGTGTGCTTTACTCAGTCAATCAAATATAATTGACACCACTGGGCTCTGTTGTTTCTGGGATGACAGCAGTTAATGCCAGTAGAAAAAAACACAGGGTGGAAAGTTCTCCTGGTGAAGGATGGGGAAAGGTTTCGGCCAGCCTTGTGACAATTTTTCAGACTTCAACAGCATTAATTGATGTAATGACAGCAATGATGAATACTGATATATGCAACCTTTAAAAACGAACCTACAGTAATTATACCAAGCCAAATTCATTTTTGCCTGCTGGTTTGAATAAGGCTGTGAATTAAATTGTACCAAGGCTTTTTTAATAGTATATACAATAATTTATAGTTATTGTAATAACTATTTATAAATAATTTAATGACTAAATACGTAGGATTAGTAAATTATATTGACAAAAGTAGAAAGCAATACTTGCAATACTTAGACCACAGAATGTCATACCTTTCCTCTTAAGTTATCCTGATGCATGTTGATTTGACATCTGTATCGAATGTTTGTTTTTGTTCAATTGATTACTGTTTATTGTGTCTAAGGGGCTCTTTAAATTAACAGTGATAGTGTTATGAGGCCAGACGAGGGAAATATTGCTGTATAGCATCACTGGTATTAAACACAGACGATGAATTTAAATGAATACTCCTTTATAAGCAGTCAAACAAGTCAAACTCTTAATTGTGCATTTGTACAATTAACAACAAAGGGAGTGGGGGAAGCATAGGTGCACATTCAAATAAATAGAGTTCCAAAAATGTTGGAACACATTTTCTGAATGAATTTACATTTATGAGTGTATAGCCAGTAGATATAATTCTTGCTCAATTTATACAAAATTGATTACATTTACCTAACAATTAGTGTATGTATAAAATTGTATTTTGTATAGAAATATATAATCTCCACAGGCAGAATAAGAATGAAACATTTGATTGATTTAATCATAAGGGTGCAAAATTAGACACTGCATAAAACTAGCAGGGAAGAGATACTACAGTAAATTGTCACATCTGTAACATTCTGGCAGTCGGAGCATTGTTAAGAGACATGTTAACTGGTGATTCCTGTCTTTAGAAAAATGTGCCCTCTGATCTGCTCTTACACTGTTTGCCCAAAGAAATTGTCAATACAGATGACCGTTATCATTCCTGTTCTCACAGTCAACTCCAGAATGTTTGGCACACTTCAGGAGAATGGGTAAAAATTATTGTCTCAAACATCATGATTTAAACATTTAACTCAACTTACCTAAAACAAACATTAAAAGACTCAATTAAATGCAAACAAATTGCCATCAGTGGGGAAAAAAAATACAATTATTAAAAAATGCTCCCAGTAATCAAATGAAGTTGTATAACAAAACACAACATAAAAGGGACAGATGGTTGTAGATAATGTGTATGAAAATACGTAAAATATAAAAATTAATGACCAAAATGTAGCCTTTTTTAAAAGTCTGGAGCGGTTATTTAAAAAAAAAAAAGTTGAACCCTTTCTTGCAGGTTAATTGTACATTTTCAATCAGTTTTTCAAAATTATTTTATCCTTGCAAGTTGCTGTTATAAGATTAGTCAGGACACTGTTGGGTTTCTGTGTGTAGAGTTTCGTGAGTTGTTTGAGCCTCTTCCTGTGCAAAAAATTTACACCTCTACAATAACAATAAGATAAAAACGGACACGACTAAAGCTTTTTTGATAGTAAATCACTGGATACAACTGCCATGATAAAATTATAATATTTAAACCTAGTAGGCTAGGTAAAAACAGAAAAACTGTAAATTCCTAAAGCCCTCAGTGTCTACATTCATGTGAGCCATTAACTGCTACTGTGAAGTGTGACATCGCAAATAAATGCAATGCTCAAAATTGGCACCACGACGAGTGTTAAGTAATTCTTGTGGCTGTCAAGTTTCAAAATGTGGCATTAAATGCCGTCTCCATAACGACACGCTGTCTGGAAACATTGTTAACACAATGACAGCATAATTTAGCATAGAACTGGTTGCCTCAGACAGATAGTTAAGATATGGCCCTAAATGGATAATTCTACTAGGTAATAAGCCCAACCATGCAGATAACACTTCACATCACAGAAACGGGTGCTGAAGCTCAAAATATCTGCGTGGAAGGGCAGTCGAAGATCCCTCTACAAATGTCTTTTTTTATTTAGATTATATATGTCATTTTAGACATTACAAGATAAGCCTGAGTGCTGTTATTTATTCCAGGGAAGACTTCAATGAATAATAAGTGTTGGGGTGCTGAAATCTTTTAAAATGTATTTTGCAGGATCGAATACACTTAAGAATGTTTGAGAGCAAAATATCAAGGATGGAATTTATTATTCATATTGTATGCACATATTTGCTCATTATTATGCAGTGAATTATTCGATAGTTTACTGTATATCCTAAATTAGGCTAGCCTTTAACCAAAAAGCACATCTAATTGCTATATCTTAAGTTGAAGATGTTCATGGTTCTATACTAAAATACATTATTTCACCATATAACTACAACCATTCCCACCCACAGACCCATAAAATATTGTTTATAGTCAATTTCTGGGCTATTAAACTAAACTTAGACTTCATGTTGATGATTAGTAGTATGATTATGAATATCATTGCGGTACGGTGGCGCAGTGGCTAGCATTGCTGCCACACAGCTTCAAACTGGTTCAATCCTCAGCTCGGTTACTGTTTATGCAGTATTTCTACGCATGTTCTCTGTGTGAGTTTCCTCTGGGCTCTCCAGTTTCCTCCCACAAACATGCCAAATGGTGGGTTGGCTAAAATAATTTGCAGCTAGGTATGAATGTGAGTGCATGGTACCTTGAGATGGACTGGTGTCCCATTCAGTGTGCCTTTTCTGGAGGATTTCGCAGGTCACACCACAAAACAATATCTTATATATTTTTTTATCTAAAAGCTTTATATAAAATAAAATATAAAAAGGCCT
>JAOUWY010000049.1:2899619-2910345 GCA_025728095.1 Prietella phreatophila | reverse complement strand
GATGCTTCCTGGGATAGGCTCCAGGTTCCCAGCGACCCTGAAGAAGGAATAAGCGGTAGAAGATGGATGGATGGATGCATATCATTCAAATGGACAACAAATGTGATGTAGTACATCAAAAAGCTAAATATTCACTGGTGGTGAATACTTTCTTGGGACACTGTATAAGCATATGCAATTTACTGTGGCCCATTCGAATGCTTGCATTATATGATGCATGTAATGTTTAAGTATAATAGCAGCACTTTACTATCTCAAAGAATTTGTACACAAAATGAAGTGTCCGCTCTCCAGAAAAGATTTGAATGTAGTAAAACTTCTGTGCCACAAGGGATCTTGTCAGCCATGACTTGCTGATCTGCTTTGTATTAGTGGTGAACACTTGTACTGTCAGGTTCCAACTGACAAATGAAATTTGTGATTGTTTCTCTTGGGCATGTTTAGTAATTGTAAGTCAACGCCATTTGCCCCTTTATCTGATTGACTTTATCGGTTCAGTAGCAGTACTAACCAATTTGTCTGTAAACCCAGTCCAAGTCACTTCATCTGTCCTTTCACCAGAGTTATCAGTTAACACTGCATCATTTGCGAAGAGTGCCGCCATGCTGGGAAATTCGGAGGACCACACGGCTTTGTCACGGGCCCTCTCCCAGCTTGCCGAGGTGGAGGAGAAGATTGATCAGCTGCATCAAGAACAGGCCTATGCTGACTTCTATGTGTTCTCTGAGCTACTTGGTGACTATGTACGACTGATCACTGCTGTTAAGGTGAGAAGAACGTACTTTTCTGTTCCTTGTGAATTGAGAGAACCTGAAGCATGCTGATAATTATGGTGATGTACTTCGCAGAACATGGCTGATTAATGGGTCATTAATGTCTTAGCCTGTTTGATGGGAATGCACTGAACCATCACTAATAATAAACGTATACCAAAGTGAAAATAGCACATGTCTCAGTAAGGCACTAAGAACTCCCTAGGAAAAGGGAGGTGTTTAGTATTTGCCCATGCTCAAAGACCAGTCTGATCCAAATATCACAACTTCATGGCCCCATTTAAAGCTCACACTTACAGATGATTATGCTCCTTAGGGTGTGTTTGACCAGCGCATGAAAACATGGTCCAAATGGCAGGATGCTCAGCTGATGCTCCAACGGAAGAGAGAAGCTGAAGCTAAGCTACAGTATGCCAACAAGCCTGACAAGCTCCAGCAGGCCAAGGATGAGATTCAGGAGGTAAAACATGAGCACTATTGGCATTTTTTTGAACAGACTGACATTTTACATCACTTGCTCATGCACAGTTTTTCATTTTGAGATACACTATCATTTCTTTTACTTTCATCGCAAACATGGCATGAAGTGCATCAAAGCTTTGAAGTATAATGTAAAATAGAAGTTTCTATGTCAGATAAGAAGCCCCAGCTCTGATTTCAGCATCAACACTTGTTACTGAGAGCCCTGGTGTTGATGATTATGAAGCCTACTGCCTTTATCTTGCTTTAGTCCATTCATAACGCCACTGCAAGCACTGTTCCACTTGATAAGAATTCATAAATTATTGATTACTTTGACCACAGAACATTATCAGGCACTTTTAATTTTTGCATTTTCCCTGTCATGCCCCACAAAGGAGATTGAGGAGGTAGGACCCATGGCTCTGATTTATTATTTTTTAAAATTATTATTATTATTATTATTATTATTTTTTTTTTTTTCTGCTTTCACCAGTAGATCTGGTCCTTTTAAATGTGTGTTTCACTGGCATAATGTCTTTAAATATATAAGAAATAGTTCATGCCAATTAACGACTTCTTCACCGTGCGGCATGCTTTAACATGAAAGTGAAGCTTTCAGAGTGCTTTTATAATCAATATAACTATGAACAGGTTATCAACTAACATCAACTGTGGGTTGATAATCTTTTATTATTTGAGTTTGAACATGTCCTTTTTTTATTGGAAGATAATTAAATGGGGGAAAATGTGATTCTTATCATTTCCATCCTGTCTTCCTGTTGTTTGTCACTAGAAATATATTCCACAGCTTTATTAATACTGAATGTTTTACAGCAAGTCATTTATAGCATCGCACGTAAGACAGTCTGGTATATCTGTCAGCATGGTGGTTTTCTTTTCTGCTTTGACTCGTTTTAGTGGGAAGCTAAAGTACAGCAGGGAGAGAGAGATTTCGAGCAGATATCAAAGAACATTCGCCGGGAAGTGGGGAGATTCGAGGTTAGTTGACATGTTGGGGATTTCTGCTTTGACAGAACGATGTTTGTACTATGCAGTGATTTCATCTCAAGCTCAGAATAAAAAAAAAAGTGCTGTGTGAACAAGTTGACATTGTTGATGATAATTTAGAATCATTCATATTCTTAATAATAACCCTGTGACTTACTTTTGTTAGTTGAGCATTTTATATGTCATGACCATATTGACTTTCCTGCTCCTCTTGCCTGTTTCTACTAGAAACAAAGAGTGAAGGACTTCAAAGTTGTCATCATTAAATATCTAGAATCAATTGTACACACACAGCAGCAGGTAAGAATCATTTGTATCGTTTGTAAATCACGGGTAACACAATCCATTCTGTATTAAAGTTTAGCATATTTTAAGATCTTTTTATCTTTAATTCTTTTTTCCTTTCTTGTTGCTTTAGCTGATAAAGTATTGGGAAGCCTTCTTACCTGAAGCCAAAGCTATAGCATGAGCGGACAAACTCCTGTGTAAAAGCACTGGAGCCCATTGCTCTTCTTTTCTTAATTTTTATGTACAACATAATCACTCAAAACGGATGCATGGACTTAATGACCACTTGAAAACCAGTATAATAAAACACTATAAATCTTTTAATGGCTAAGTCCGTACTTTTGCCTTTTTGTGTTATGATCATTTTTTATTTGTTCTTATGAAGGAAATATGGGCAGTGTTGTTGCATTTACTGCTTATGGATGCACTACTGCTCTGTCTTAAAATGTCCAAGCAGCATAGTTGAAATCCATCATAATTCACTTTCGCCAAGGGACATGCGTTTTTTTTTTTTTTTTTAATTATTTTGTAAACTCTACATTCATATCCAGTAAATTCAGCACACATCATTTTAAGCTATTTCTTATTTGATCCTGTACACAAAGAACAGCGCTATAGTACTTAGTACACATTGTGCTGCTTCCTGCTCTATACACGTGTATATATATTTTTATTTGGCTTTTTAGCCTAAAATATTTAAAATAAAAATTACAAATATTAGTTGATTTTGTTCTAAAGCAGACCCCCCCCCCCATTTGTTTTTACTTTACATTCCTGTGAAACAATGCTGACATGCTAATAAAGGAATGTACTTCAGTATTAAACACGTGTATCTTCTTTTATTTGTGTGTTTATTTTATACTTACTTAAGAACAAAAAAAGCAGAATGTTTACCTCCAACTTTCAAAGAAAGAAGCCTCACCATTAAGACACTGTTGGTAGCCTTGTTAGCCCTATGAAAATAATGTTTGAAAAATGCCTTTTTAGATTTCTCAAAGTATTTGAAATTATCTAACAGATACTTGATGAAATATATCATTATAAATATATTACAATCTTTAGAAATTATTTTTGATCTTGATTCCATTGGGGGAAATGAAGCACTTATGAATCTGAAATCTCACTGAATCCTGACACATCATGACTTAACATTTTTATGAACTGAGCAGTGAAACAAACTGTCAAATAAGTCCTTCATCACTTTGCATATACTGTATATCTCTAAAGCGCTGTCAAAAACTCCGATGCACGTTCCTTTTCATGGTCTCTGTCATATTGACAAGCTGTCAGAATTGCACATTGTATAAGAGAATCTCTGTGCAAGTGGCTCTGTGCAGTACATCATTACGAGCTCTGGTTTTTTCTTTTCTCCCCTATTGGCCTGCTATGGAAATGTCTCTCATGACATTTTTGAGAATTGTACAATCACACACGTGTCGTTCTGTTTTTTAAACACAGGTGGTTTCAATAGACATGTGTTTAATACAATACTTGTATGCAACTGTTGCATGCAGTTGTTCATGTTTGTCCATAAAGAGGCAGCGGAACTTGTTTGCATTGGTTGTGGAAATATTGCATGTACTTTGCTGCATAAGAGATTAAATAGTCATATAAATTAACAACCAAGGATTAAAACTGTTTTCGGCTTCTTCTCCCATTCAGTCCTGCTGTCCTATACTGTCTATGTACCATAGTCCTGGAGGCATGATATTTTTTTTGTTCTATCTAGGGTGCATTCCAGTGTTCCCAAGGTAGGGTCTGGATTTACTATAACTCTGACCAGGATATAGAGAATGACAAGAAGAATGAATGAGCAAATGTTTACATACATGTTGATGGGATGACAAAAATGTACTTTTTTTGGACATTAATAGTTAGAGGTAGGTGCTTTTGGAAATCAGCCTGTGACTAATTACATGGAGCAGACCAATGAGTAGTTTATATTAGAACAGGCAAGTATTACCCAAATGTCTTCGTCCAAGTCCATACTTGTTTTGAGAGTGTATGTTTTGAATTCTGTGGAATTGGCTGGAATGAAAACAACAACCCTGCTCTACTAACCCTATACCAGCTTGTATCAAATCTCCAAATAGCAGTGTTATGTTATGGTCAAAATACTGTGACCTCACTTGATCAAGTGCAACGCAGGTCCCACCGATAAGAAGAGCAATATAATGGACTACAGCAAAGAGAGAGTGTGGTAATTATTTGTGCCCTGTCAAGAGAAGAGCCCCTGGACCTCTGGCGATTCAAATCTGGGAAGTTGTGTGCAACTTGTAAATAATGCACACCAGCAAGAGACAAATATCAGCCTGCTCTTGCGATATTGCTGAAATTGCATCGGTTTGTCATGTGCACAACTCCTGTTTCTCCTGGAAAAAAATAGAATTTTCTTGCGAATGTTTCTAGCAGTGCTGTCTTCTAGGAGTTTGTACAGGAATCTCTCTTTCCTCTGCCACTACACACACTAAACAGCTACGCTACTTTTTGTAGCTGAAATTAAGGTGTGATAGAATAGACATGGTCACAAAGGAAAGTGATTTAATTTTATGGTTGGTTTTTGATCAAAACAAGTACAATATTATATGTTGTGAAAATTCTTGTGCAATAAGTGCATACCTTAATAATTTTCCTAGGGCTAGGGGTCTTACAGGCTAAGCACTGTGAAAGTTGTGTAATCTTAATTAGGAGTTTGTTTGACTTTTGTTAACTGACACTGGAATTCTGAATGATATGAGCAAGGGTCTGTTACATAAACACAAACTATTTCTTTGTCAAATAGTATTATTGGTTTTGTAAAAGTGCTTGTAAAAGTGCGTCATGTTACAGCACTAGAGATAAGGAAGGAGCTCCAGAATGCTGTTAATTCATTTTCTTTATCTGTTCATGGCAGAGCTGCTAGGCTCACCAATGATCCCATGACTGCTCATTTTGTGCTCTTGATGAGATCTTGCTTTGGAGCTTTAATTTTATTCTACTTGCACAGATCTTCTCGTGGTTGCCCTTTGATGTCAAGGCCACTGTGATATAAGTATATATATAAGTACCACTGTGTGTTTAAGGCTCAAATGCCCTGCTTCTGGTTTACACTGTGGTATCATCCCTGTTAACAAGTGTTGGACACTCTATTTAGGGTGAGTTAAAGAATTAAAATCTTCTACTACAGGTCTGCTTGTGTTTGCCCTTTTATGTTAGCCCCGTGGAGGTGTTGGGAACAGATGAGATAAGTGCCACTGTATTTATAAAGGGTAAAATACACAGTTTCTGGTTAAATGCAGACAGCTATCAGGGTGACTACCAAAATCTATTCAGTGTGCTTTTGAAAATGAGGTCATGTACTCTTTAATACCTTGCTACCTTTTTCTTTTCGAGAAATACCTTGCTCTTGTTTCAAGTTGATCGGTAATAGTGTTAATGGCCTTATATCATTTGTATCTCTGTCAGCTCACTTGACATCAAAATAAAAAAAAACATGATGTCAAAATGTAGATGATTACCAGCCAAACAAGTCCTCTGTCCATTTATCCTGCTGGTCTTTCCCTAAAATCTTGACCTTGTTTGACAGGATAGGTTCCTGTGCACAACAAATGCCACAGTAAATTAAAATGGTGGCAGAGGGATTGAGCTGAGGAATTTGCATACATAAATCTATCAGCTATGTGACATTAATCAATGATTGCCCATCCTGAGAGCCAGGCTACTGATTAGTGACTGGTGCATTATTGGTTCTGATAGGCCTTTTATGAACTCTGACAGGCCTCTGCCACCTGTTTATTGCACTAAACAACAGATAATCATTCAGTTTACTTTCGCAAGTTCAGGTCGGAAACATAGTGTTCCGAAAAGTTAAGAGTACAATATCTGCATAAAACAATGTACAATGTGGCACATTAATATAATTCTTTGCATTGTTAATATTATAAGTAATTCTACAGAAATCTCATTTATGATTAGACTTTTTTGTGTGTGCTTAAGCAGGAATCAATTTATCATTTATTCCTCAGTCACTATGGTACTTTCCACTAAGGAAGTACAGTTGATTTCATAATCTAAATGCTTCTTGTATATTTCCTTTGTTCTCTGAAGGAAAAGGTCAGAACTGCAATGGAAATTAATGTAATTGTGAGAAGGGGGCAGCTGACAGTGTCAAACAGCTTTGGCTGCAAGTTCCTCCCATTTCATTAGCTGGCCATTTTCCAACTCCTCACCCTGTAAATGCGCTGTGACATACGCAGCATTTAGTATGCAATAGATTATGAATGGCCACACTGAACACTTAATAGGCCTGATGAACACTAGGCCTGTTCCCATCACAATCTATACACACCAATCTGGGAGATCTTTAAAGCGATATAAATACAAGTGGCATGATTTAATGAAGCTGTGTTCTTTAAGCCTGCTGCTGCACACAGACCTGTAATGTCTTTCATGAAAGCAAGCTCCTTTAGATATAACCTTATCTGCTCCTTTGAATAGTTTTACAGTGATCAATAAACAGTTTTCTGTGGCCTTTCAGTGGTGTCACTTGTCATTGAAGAATGCAAATGTGTGTCAGAAACTAGCTTGACAGTTTTCCCTTTGCAGCATTAGAATAGGGAAAAAAGCCCATCAGCAATAAAGCAAATGATGACCCCAAGCACATTTCCTGAATAATATTAAATATAGGTTGGTAGTAAGAGTTGCAAATATATAATTAGGGATTATGATTCATTAGTTAGTATATAACAGCTTAAGTATTATAAAATAACACAAGCTATCTGGCTATGTTAATGTCTCCTTGACATCCTGTATGAAATCAAAATCCAAACACATATAAGCATCATATAAGCAGGACACGAGGTTTTAAGTCTCCATTTAGTTAATTATCATTTTCTGACAGCTTTTATATACGTTTATGAGCTTTATGAGTTTATTAAAATGTTTTTTAAGCATAGGAACTGTGACTTCTGGTACAATGGATGGGGGGAAACCCTCCAGACTCTCCTGCTGAGCAACTACAAAGACCTTTTGAATTATTTTGTGCTCTCCCAGGACAAGAGCTTGCTGCTTATTAAGATTTAAAGATACAAACCGTAAGTTCAGTAATTGCTTTCTTGAATCTGCCTTTAATAATTACACGTGGCAAGAAGGTGGCAAAAATTAGAAAGGCAGAGACTAATGGAAAACTAGATTTTTCACTGAATTAGAGTGCACAACAATCTATATATTGACAATACATCAAGATGAAACAGATCAGGAAAAGTGTTTCAGACTGTCTGGGAAAAGGAGGCAAACTGGGTGTGATGCAGTGTGGCATGCACCGCCGAGTCTGCTAGGTAGGATCAGACAGCCTGGATGTCTCTCTTCTATTTTATCTTCTCTCTCTCTCTCTCTCTCTCTCTCTCTCTCTCTCGCTCGCGCGTGCTCTTTTTCTCTCTTGCCTGCTCTAAGTATGCTGGCAGAGATACATAATCAGCAACTGGCAGAAATTTCATAAAAATGTAATAGAAAACTTTGGAAAATGTTGATCATTAATTTTTGTTTGATAGTTACATGAGAGAAATTGCTTTGTTTTCGGCAGATGTAGAACAGGAATAGTATTTTCCTCTAAGCAGCCAGGCCTAGTGCATAAAAAACATTAATGAAAAATGGGTTTTCAGGTTCTGTTTTGTTATTCTTCTCACTTCATAGCATTTATGTTCATAGCATTTGTTCAGTTGGCAAGTGAGGCAGAATATGATCCAAGAACATAGTGCTTTATGGAACTGTCAGGGATACAACTGCTGACAGAATCAACTGCAAGATTTTGTAGAAAGATCAGAGAACAACAACTAAATATGAGCTAGAGCTGAGAAGCACTACAGACACAAAATAATAATAAAATAAACATCAAATTCAAAGAAGGCTATCTTGCACAAATAATTGTAATCAAAGTACAGTAGCAACAACAATAATATTGTCAGCTACATACTGTATAGCTCCAAAAATTACAAGTATTTGGATATCTCAAAAGGTAAAAGCATCCCAAAAAAAAGCAGCACACATACACTGCATATAGCCTACATAGTCCGAGGAATCAGATCTGTTCTTAATTTACTGTACTGTGTTTTTCAAAGCTTATTTATTTATTTATTTACTTACTTGCTTATTTATTTGTTTGTTTGTTTATCAGTAGAAACAGCAAATACTTTTACAGGTCAACTTCTTTGTGGATTTTTTTGTTGACTCGAAGGTACAAATTACATGATTATGATGTATCATGTATTTGAGAAAGTCTCTTTGTTCAGAGGAAAAAATCAATAGCAAAGCTCCTGGAGCAGCTCTTACTCCCTTCTACATTTCCAGATAGGAAGGCTCTGGAATTGCTGATTCTACATTTAGAATGACAGTGATTCATACCATGGTGCTGTCCAGTTAGGCCGCTAACTTATACCTGAGGGTCCAGTGCTGACATTTCATCTACAACTTTGGGAGAGGTTAAGGGCCAGGAGGCTACAAGCTGCAAGAAACCTTTACTATCAGCTTATTTTTAGATGTAGTGCAGGAGTGCACAGGCAAAAAAAGAAAAAAAGACGAACCCTCTTTTCTTCTTCTGTTTTCTTTTCTTGCTCTGTAATGAAAAGGAAGACAAGTTGAATATCCAGTGCCTACTGTATAAGTTCTTGAGGAGAATCAGTAAAGTGGATAAAATTAAAGAATTCTAGTAAAGTTGATAAGTAATGTGCCGTATAACTAAACAGTGCTGTGAAAAAGTATTGATTTCTTCCATTTTTTTTGTATATATATCTCATACTAATAGTTTCAGAAATTAAAACAAAATCTAAGATAAAATAAAGGCAACCTGACTAAACACCCAATGCAGTTTTTAAATGATAATGTTATTTACTGAAGCAAAAAGTGTTATGGAATATCAACTGAGCCTGTGTGAAAATTTATTTGCCCCCATAGTTACTAATTCCTCAAATCTATGAAACAGCATTCATAATGGGGTTCAGCTGGACTAGACACAACCAGGCCTGATTACTGCAAACCTTGTTCAATCAAATCAGCACTTAAATACAAACTTTTTCAACAGCATGAAGTTGGTTAAATGTCTTAACCAGTCTTAACCAGTAACATACTATGCCAAAGTTGAAAGAAATTCCAGAAATGATGAGGAAGAATACATGAAATACATCAGTCTGGGAAGGGTTACAAAGCTATTATAAAAGGGTCTGGGGGTCAGAAAGAGAGCCATTATCTCCAAATGAAGAAGTGGCCAACCTTCCAAAATTCCTCCAAGAGCACAACAACAGCAACATCCAGGAAGTCACAAGAACAACATCAAAGGACCTATAGTCCTCTCTTGCATCAGTAAAGGTCACTGTTCATGACTCCACTAAGAGAAAGACACTGGGCAAAAATGGTATCCATGGAAGAGTGGCGAGGCAAAAACCACTGCTAACCCAGAAGAACATTAAGGCTCAGTTGAAAACACACGTTGATGATCCTCAAACCTTTTGGGAGAATGGTCTGTGGATTGAGTCGAAAGTGGTACTGTTTGGAAGACAGGGGTCCCTTTACATCTGGCATAAACCAAACACAGAATTCCACAAAAAGAACATCAAGCCTATGGTTAAGCATGGTGGTGTGGGGATGCTTTGCTGCTTCAGGGTCTGGGAAATTAGCAGTAATTGAGGGAAACATGAATTCTGCTCTCTACCAGAAAATCATAAAAGAGGTTTTCCGGTCATCAGTCCATAAATTGAAACTCAAGAGCAACTGGATTATGCAGCAAGACAATAATCCAAAGCTAAAGTAAGTCCACCTTTGTATGGCTCAAAAAAAAGTTAAATTAAAGTTTTGAAGTGGCCTAGTCAAAGTCCTGACTTGAGTCAGTTGAGATGCTGTGGCAGGACCCTAAACGGGCAGTTCACGCTCGAAAACTCTCCAATGTGGCTGAACTAAAGCACTTCTGCAAAGAATAGTGGGCCAAAATTCCACCACAGTGCCTGATCGGAAGCGTTTGGTCAAACTAATTTTATGTTTAAGGAGGCAAATCGATTTTCACATGGGTAATGGGTGTTTGCTAGCTTTTTTCTTCAGTAAAAAAAATAAAAATAAATAAATAATAATAAAAAAAACTGTATAGAGTGTTTATTCAGGTTGCTTTTATTTTTGTTGTATTTTGTTTGAAGATCTTTAGTATGCAATATGGACAAAAACAGAAGACATTG
>JAOUWY010000049.1:2802787-2813085 GCA_025728095.1 Prietella phreatophila | reverse complement strand
AAGCTGTACACTCACTACTTTACATTGTAGCAAAGTGTCATTTCTTCAGTGTTGTCACATTAAAAGATATAATCAAACATTAACAAAAATGCGAGGGGTGTACTCACTTTTGTGAGATACTGTATGTGTTTGTGCAAAATGTGTTTGTGATTTTTGCTAAATTTTTTCACAGGGTCAAAAGATTCCTCGACAAGCTTGGCTTGACTAGATGTTCAGCACTATCCCTGTCGAACTGCACTTACTGAGTCATAGGGCTCCTTTTATGTGATCACCATTGATGTCCTAGCCAACTCAAATGAAACCACTTTACTGATCAGGACCACAGGATATAACTATCAAGCATCTCTACATATCTCCTTCAGTGTTGGCATGGTAGGTTTAATTTGCTTGTTATGTAGATCAACTCTTGATTAACCACTGTTATTTGCCCACTTTACATAAAATTATCAAGTCAAGTCAAGTAGATATTCATTTTCATCGGAGTCGTATACAGTGTACAGTACACAGTAAGATGAAATAATGTTTCTCCTGGACCCAAGGTGCAAGATACATGTATGACATACACAGTGCTGATAGGACATAAATACAGTACCACAGGCATAGGCAGGATGGAGGGAGGTGGTAAGGGAAACATTTGGGGTATGTACAAAGACGGGTAGCAGAGCAAATACTCCAATTACAAAGAACATATAACATGATAATAAGACATTACAGTTAACACAGGGTCCAAAGCTGCAACTAAAATCAATTTAGTAAAAAGTGTCAGTGCAGAAATGCATGTAAAACAAACATGAGACGAATGATGTTTAAAGTGACAATGCAATGCTGCAATGAATCTGTACAAGTGTTGGTGAACTGTAAACAGTATGTCAGGGCAGTAATGAACAAAGTGACGTGCATTATTATTTATTTAAAGTGTCTGTTCATTAGCATGGAAAGAGTTACTCAGATCCCAAAGTGATGTGTGTAGGGAAGAGCAGTGCTCAGTGTTCTGCCAGGGGTAGAAAGGGGTTTCCCAGTTTGGCAGCGCTTGAGCGGATGCTGCCGAGCCTTCTGCCAGATGGCAGATTGTTAACTGGATTGTGTGAGGGAAGGCGGTGGCGGGGGGGCACGGACGGATGGATGGACGGACGGACGTCCCTAATGCTGGAGGGCTTGTGGATACTGCATGAGTGGAAAATGTCCTGAACAGGGGACAGAGGCGCACTGATGCTGGGGGTTACACTATCCACTGTCCACACTGCACAACAAAATAAAGAAAAAAGCATTAACAAGGTAGACGTCTTTCCTAACACAAAATATTCCATAAAACTATTATGTCAGTGTCCTCCTGCTCTTCCATGTGTCCCTTATTATGTATCCATGCACACAAATGGCTTGGGATTGAACTTTGTAAGCGATGGATCGACAATGTTAAAAAACATCAGAGACAAGATGGTGTGGATGAGAAGGGATGCACGCTGTGAGCTACAAATGAGATTCATTCCTTGACCTCAAGCCTTCTTTTAGAAAGCATTCTTTTTCAGAAATATTGCTAAAATAAGAAATATAATGTCACTACATGGTGCAGAAAAATTAGTTCATGCTTTCTTCACCTCTAGGCTGGATTATTGTAATGGCTTAATGTCTGGTTGTTCCAGTGGATGCATAAACAAACTCCAGTTAGTCCAGAATGCAACTGTAAGAGTTCTTACTAGAACCAGAAAACATGACCACATAAGCCAGATCTTATCCACACTGCATTGGCTCCCAATAAAATTTTGCATTCATTTTAAAATACCACTATTGACCTATAAAGCACTGAATGGTCTCCCGCCACAGTACCTGAGCAAACGTTTGGTCTTTTATGATACGTCACGTGTACTTAGATCACCTCGCGTACTTGGTACCTCGAATAGTGATGGCTACAGTAGGGGGAAGAGCTTTCTCTTACAAAGTCCCACAGTTATGGTACAGCCTTCCAATTAGTGTTCGGGATTCTGACACAGTCTCATTGTTCAAGTCCAGGCTTGTACCTTCAAAGACTATTTACCCTTCCTGTTAATAAAGTCTGTGGAATTAGACAAAAGATTTTTGACCTTGACGTGTGTACAGTTAATTGCACTGAGGCATACCATGTGTCTGATAGAGGTTGGTGACATGTTCATTAACTTCGGGCTCTGTTTTCAGTGTCTTGATTTAGTCTGGACTCAGAACGATGGTGATGGCCTTATACATGATGAAACTAAATTTGTTGCCAATTGCTCTAATCATAGCTTACCTCTTGCGCATGTAGGCAGCTGCAGTACTATAAAATACAGAATTTAAATGCACAATGGCTGCAAAAAATTACAACAAAGCCAGCAAAGCTTGCAGTTCAGTCTCCATGTTATTGTTTATACGGTCGTCAAGGTAGCGTAATGTTCACATGATAGGGGCTCGATGAATCAGGGAAGGATATGCAATGATCCAGAAGACCCAATCAGGGAACAAATGTGGGCAGCCACGCCTACATTTTCAAAATTCTGCGTTTTGGTCCGTTTACACTAAAACGCAAACCCGAAGTTTTCAAACTAAAACGGGGTCTTCAGTGTTTCCAAAAGTTGCAGTTTTCGAGGGTTGAAAATGCTGAAGTAGTGTAGATGACAGGTGTAACCATAGCTACAGTTTCAAATAAAAAAATTTGCATTTTAAATAGAAAATTCACTAGTGTAACAGGGCCTTACAGAACAACCTGGAAGTCTCATTGTTGCTGTCCCAAATGGAAAACAAGATTTGGTACCCTCAGCTAGGCTGCCAGTCTGGCCTATTGGACTAAATTGCCAGCTGAGATCTGTGGTCTGTGTATCCAGAACACATTTCTGAACAGTGGAGCTCCTAGCACATAAGCCATGTATGCCCTTAAGTAGAAATTCTGCAAATGAGGTAATGCTGCAAATTGACCTTTTGGACAACTGCTGCTTCTACATGGACATTAGCATGTACTTTCTATAAAAAAATTTATATTTCTCAATGTCAATTTTAATGTAATTTTAATGTCACTGCTCCCTTGGTGTTAGAGTGGTGGTTATATCCGAGCACCATTTAGGCAGGCAAAGTTGGCTAATGTTAAAGTGTCACACAACAGCCTTGGTGGTTATCATGGGTAAAATAGATTGATAGTTACACACAGATGGGTGACAGACCACACTATTTTCTTATTCTCTTTTGTTACAAATTGCAGTGGAAAAGGAGCAATGGAGAGATTAGGTTAATTTAATAATACTCAGGTGCCACAAAGATTGTGTTTTATAGCTAATTGGAAATATGTGTGCATCCTGTAGACCTTGATTCCTACACAAATCCTGAGAAAAAGAATAAAAATGTGTCTCCCTCTTTCATTACCTGATTTTCTGTGTAGTTTTTGACATGGACCATTTTGGAAAAGTTTTAGCTGGAAACCCAGAAACCATATTTAATTATATGAGCTATTCAGGGACACTCATGCTATTTTGGACAAGACTGAATAGAGTTATGTCTTAAAGTACTCAAGACAATCTGCTAGGCTGTCTGCTAGATAACTGGATGAATTATATAGCTCACAGTCTAAACTGAGTGTGATTTCAGTTGAACTATATTGTTCAACCTTCACTCCAGATGGATATACTATATAGCTAGGAATCCTGGGCTGCCTGACAATATATGGTTTTGGGCCCCTGGAAATGTCACCACTTTTCACCCTACTAGTGATGACCCAGTGCTGCATACATTTACAGGGTAGTAGATAATTGTACAACCAAAGCTAATAAGTATTTTAATTATTCTTATGTCATAGAATGTAGCTACTGTTACAGGTTCATGAAATATACTGCTGAGCACCTCATTCACTACAGATCAGTCCATCAGGAAATGGGATATGGGGGCTTAAAACAAACAAACAAACAAAAAAAAGGTAATATTTTTCTTGCAGATTATTTGTTTAATTATTTTGGCACAACTAGTTCTGAAACAACAGTAAAGCATATTTTAAAACAAAAGGGATATCAGAACATCCCCATGTACTCTATCCATAAAAATCCTAACAGTTGCATTTACATCAGTGTTTTACAACATATTTGTTGACTTCACAGCCTACTCCTTCTAGTATGGGTCCTATTTTATAGCCATATAGCATTATATAGAGCATTATTATATAGAATATTTGATATGAACAATCTTTAATGTACATGCAGATGAATCATGCAAAAATATGTGCTATGTGTGGTCAGTGTAAATGCAGCATAAACAATGAAGACATCTATAAACAATGTTTACCTTTATTTGGGTTGACAAACGCATTAAGGCAAGAACAGTATAAAAAAAGCAACATAATTTCATGGTACAGTATAGTTGACATTTAGTAAAACCTCATGACTGAAAGGATGAACCAAACTACAACACTGACATATATTTCCAAAGATGTGCTTGTAAACATATTTAGGTAATGCAGCACGATTCAAGTAATAAAGGGTACTACTTTATCCATGTAAGTGAGGTTTTATAGACAACCATACATTGCACTGAACGACTGTACATAAGTTAGTGTTGATTGCTTGTTAAACTATGTACAAAATGTACATCACAATAGTACTATATGGCACTGAGACATGTTGAGTAACTCTTTTCACTGAACACAATACAGTCGATTAATGGCTATGGCCAGAGCAACTTCATGTTAATAAGTAAATGCGAAATATCCACTGTACAGTCACTTGTAATCTACTGCAAATCATCCTTTAGCACATAGAGGTTATAAAATATCAAATACATTCAATATCATAGTACACAACAATACATGTGCATTCTACCAGCTAGATGTAGTCATTTACAGGCAGAGTAATTACACAAAGGTTTACATGTTTGTCGTTTATGACAGGCACCCAAAAAGCAAATAGCATATATTACAAAACCTTATCTGACCAGGGTAATGCCATTACATACCTATACAGTATTTCATAACATTATTAGCGCTGCATTGTACCTCTAATGTTACATTCATTCATTAAAAAAATGAAAGTAGCCTCACATGGAGGCAATGGATAACACCATGGAATTGATGTTTATGAGTCCTTGTGTGAGCCATGTAGTTTGAACTCACATCTTTCCATCATTCTCTGCAATTGTAAAATGAATAATCAGTATTCACAAAACACCTACTAAACAGACAGCAGCTTTTTCCAGTCAAGAAATAAGGCCATACATACCACAGGAAGTGGTCTGTGTGGTTGCCACTTGCTGACTGGCACACATGGCTACTGTACTCAGACCTTCAAAGATGTTTAAACCAAATATTAGAGTGAAGATCCTCATTTTCTCACCTGGCATCCACCTTTTATGCCTTTTGTGAATATTAACCGGTACTGAGGTTTGTTTAGCTTTTCTTTTCACCTTGAAATTGGTCATACTGCCCCGACACAAGAGAGTAGCTCATGCCCAGATGAGTGTGATGATGTGTGTGAAGGTGGTGAGCAAATGGAAGAGTTTCTCTCTCGCGCTCTGTGTCCCTGTCCTCCTGTTCAGGACCTCCTGGCTCCCCAGGCTGAAGAAGGTGAAAGAAAACCTCTGGATGAAATCACAATTCAATCAACATGAAAACATAGGTTGTGTGATTAGGAACATTCTGAAGAAACCCACCACAGGACATTTTCCATGGTATGGATGGTTGTGCAGCAGCTCAAGGTCTGTAGCGTCAGAAACTGTCTTGCTGTGCTGCATCCCACTTGAATCCTCCCTCTCAGGTGTCTTCCCATACATAGGGTAATGGAAACCTAGCAAGCGTGAAATTTACTGAATGATTGTTGTTAAGAGTAAAAGAACCTCATGTAAAGAGAAATTTTTGAGAAATCCATCCAACATTACCTGGGTAGTTGTGCACCAGTGCTGGCGACATCACACTAAATGATGTGTTATTTGTCTCACAAAGATGTAAGTATGGGTAAGAGTGCTGGTACTGGATGTAAGATTGTTGAGAAGATGACACAGCCACTCTTGTATTCTGAGGGTTTTCAGAGGTTTCACTAGGTGCCTTTTCCACCTCTGCTCCGGTACTCTCCTCGATGTCTTCAGAAGGTGTCTCACAATGTACATTTTGAAGCTCAGCTTCCAGTCTGGGCTGTGGCTCAGGAGGCACATGCCAATCTTTCCCCTTGTCTGGGCCTATTTCCTGAGAGACCTTGTTAACCTCTTGATTTTGCTGCTTCACATATTTGGAATGAAATGAGTGGCTCCAGGACTGTGATTCTGAAGCCTAAACCCAGAGGAACATCTACCGTCAAACAGTTTAGGGTTTTACAACCAACGCAATCAGACATCTACAATGGGACGTCCATTGTCATACAACAGAATCGATTGTTAGTTTTAAAGGATAAAGGGGCAAATCTGACAATTTGAATGCAATATTAGTTACATCAACATCAGTTAGGATCCTCGGGGCACAATATTATACTTATTACATAATACACAAATTTTAAAGACTATGAAATGTTACACTTAAATCAAAGACATTTCTAAAAATGTTTAGACATTTTCAGGAAATTTCAGAAAATGTGTAGTAATTTCAGAGACTTACATTTAGATATGTTATATTTGTATCCACATTTGTTTTTGTATTTTGACATTCTGAGTTGAAGTCTTCAGACTCCTTGTTAAGCCCCTGGTCTTTTGTTATTGACATAACAGAAGACTTCACCTGGGGCTGCTGAAGAGATAACTGTTTGTCCAACTCTACATAGATGAAACCAGGTTTTGCACAGCTGATTTTAGCAGAGTTTGTTCCCTTATGAATGGCCACAGATGATGACATCATCTGTTTTGTATCCTCTTTTGTTCGTTCTTTGTGCTCAGGTCCACGTCTAGCTTGGACTCTGCTATGTTTGCTGCACTGCACATCATCACAGCATGTCTCATTCTGTTGCCTGTGATTGTTTGCAACTATCATAACCTTCTGGTCTATAGGAGCATTACGAGCATACTGTCCATAGTACAAGGACTGAGCTAAAGCAGTCTGCGTTTGTGTGATAGCTAATTGAAGCTGTGACTGAGAGCTGGTATCAGCAGTTGGTTCTGAGGTTTTCAGATCCTCACTCAACTCTCGAACATCCTCCTTAGTTCTAGCATAAGCTGATGAAACCTTTAGGAAAGCAGCAGAGTTTCCTTGTCCAGAGTGCACGTAGCCTGGAAGACCATAAGATTCATATCCATGACTGTGAGTTGATACCTGAATTTCTTTTCCCAGGGCTGTAGTGACAGAAGTAATTGGAATCTTGGGATTTATATTTCCATTCAGATTGGAATCAGGTGCTGAGTTTCTCCTTGATCTAGAATTTAATCCTCCATCCTCTGCCACATCTGATATGTCTGAGTATGCTGGACTGTTGGTCTTGGTAGTACTACTGTCACAGTTTGAAAGTGTGCCTGAGTCCATTCTTGCAGAGCTCCCAATAGAGGGACTGGGTGCATTGTCAGTGAAAGTGTACACTTTGTCAGCTTCAGCTCTGATACTTGCCATTCGACTTTCTTGAGTTTCACCAAAACCATTAACAACATCCTGCTTGCTCAGATGCTCTTTTAACAAGCTAACTGGTAAATCCTTTCCTATAGTTTTTATATCATCTGCTTTTATGAAAGCAGAATCAGCTTTTGGACTTCTTGAATCCTTATAATTTCTATCCTTTAGCCTGTGTTTCTCCTTTCTCCTATTTTCCTTGCTTACCACTATGGCTGCATTTGCCATATTAACTTGTGCAACAATATCCAATTTTGGCTTGATGGGTTTCAGTGAAAGATTCCTAGTCTTTGTAAGAGCAACAGATGGTGATGGTTGAAGAGAGGAGCCATCTGTGACTTTACTAGGAAATGTAGGAATAGCAATAAGCTTTGGAGGTGCAGGAGTAGTAACAATAAACCTGTTGGTCCTAGTTTTGGTTGAGCACCTTTCAGCAACACCATTTTCCTTTTTAACTTCTCTCTTATCAATGACACCCTCAGCTTCAAGTTTGGGCATCTCTATAGATGAGTTACGATCTGTAATAAGGCAGTTCTCAAGGACTACAGACATGTTTGAAATAAGTGGCAGGTTGTTTAAGTCATCAGTGGGTCCCTCTTTGCCAATCACATTCCTTCGTTGCTTAGAGTTTGTGGTGGGACTGTGATCACTGGTGAGTAGTAACTTTCTGTTCTTTAAAGATCCACCAGAATTAAGCTTATACATGGTTCGTGGCTTCTTGGAAATAATATCGAGATTCTCACTGGAGTCAAGGGGCATGTTGTTGAGCGATTCATCATAATCAGAGAGCCGGTCCTCACTCTCTGCCTCAAACTCTTGCTTGCTGGTGCTGTCCAAGTGTGCGTGTGATTGGTGATAGCGAAGCCCATTAATATGTTTGTATTTCTTGTTGCAGTTAGGGTGTGGACAGTCAATTAGCATTGGTGAGGCACAAACTTGGTCCAAAAACATTGGATCAGATTTCCCCTGTGGAGTTGATGGAGCACTCCTAGATTTGGTGCGGATTCTTTTCCCATTTCCATTCCTAATGTCCTCAGAAACTATGGTCAAATCTAGATCTGGTGGAGCTTTGCTTATCCTTTTGCCGCACATAAGTGAACTTGACTTAATGTCCTCTACTGAAAAGTATGTAGGGTTCCTACAGGTACTAAAGTTTAGACTTCCTCGTCTCCCTTTATTGCCTATGCCCACGCCACGTCTCTTATGAGTCAGTCCTCTTATCTTGGAGAGACCAGGTTCTGTCACAGGCTGATCGGGCACGGCCAATCTCATGCGTTTACCCCGTCCACGCCCACATGTCATTTCAGAATCACTCATTGGAGACTCACAAAACCTATTGAATAAAAATGGAACATGAAAATAACTGTATTAATGATTAAAACCATAAAAACATTTGTTTAATTGTAATCTAGGAAGAAAGAGTATTACATGAGAGATTTCATCTATTTGTATACATAAAAATATTGAACTGTTACCGAGGGGGAGCCCAGTCATGCTTGGTACAATCTAAGAGAGTTCCAACATAGGTCCTTTTTCTCCATGTCACATTCACAACAAGCACCCCTGAAGTCAAGCAATCAGACAGAAATAATTACCGGCTATGAGTCATAAATGGCTTACATAAATGTCCAAAAATATGTAAACAATTCTGCATAATAATGCATAATTCTGTTATGCATTAAGTGCCCTTTCTCCATCAAATTTATCACATTTTTATAACTTGTACATAACATGTATATAACCTGGACAAAACTCCCACAGAAAATACTGTTAATACATAACATTTATTTAACCCTCTTTTACTATATTTTTGCATTTATTATCTCTATAACCTGACTTATTTTCTTCATATTTTGATACATACCCTACAATATAAGCAATTTCTTGTATAGTATTTTGTCTGGATTCACTATGTGATTGATCTCAGTCAGAGTTGTTAAGATGGTGTTCTAAAATTTTAATTTGCTTAATCAATATGCACCCAGTGTCTCCACTGCCCTCAAATGCTTAAACGCTTTAGTAGGTGATTCAGTCTCCCAGCTGCTTTGTAAATGTAGCCCAACTGTGCTCATGGCTCATGGCAAGACTTGTCTTGTGGCCTTTTACATGTATTTGTCACACATGCACAGTAAAAATTAATGAATCGCATTGTTCCATCTAATTTTATTTATACCTTGCTTATGAAATATAATTTTATTGACTCAGCTATGAAATAGACTCTTAAGGGGTATCAAATTAGGGCAACAAAATCAAATGATGTGCTATCTTTAAAGTAATGCATCATTGTCTTTAATCCAGTAGCTCAAGTACATGTCCTTACCCTCCTCTGTTTCATGCCAAACAATCCCTTCCAGATTTACGCTTGTTCCTGGTTGACATGGCTCCATGTAGTTTGACTCAACAGCTCTTTCAGCCTCTTGTGTATTGGTCCCCACTGATCTGGTTTTTATACTTAACTGATAAAAGAGAAAAGAGCAGGTACACAGTGGATATTTCAGTATCCTTCCTTATGCTACGTATGTAAATATATATGACTGTAAATACATTTAACTGCATAAAGGACACAAGATAAACATCAGAACAATGTAGACATATAGGCACAATAGAAAGCGAGTGGTTGGTGGGGTGGGTGGGCGGCGGAGACTCTTACTCCTCTCTATATTAAAACAGTAAATACCACATGAAATCACATCAAACACACACACACACACACACACACACACACACACACACACACACACACAGTGATTTTGTCCCAATTGGAAGGAGTGATTCTTCTCAGGTCTCCAATAGCAAC
>JAOUWY010000049.1:2734817-2752506 GCA_025728095.1 Prietella phreatophila | reverse complement strand
CAATATTCGAATTTTCTGAGATACTGATTTTGGGGTTTTCATTAGTTGTCAGTTATAATCATCAAAATTAAAAGGAAATTGAAATATATCAGTCTGTGTGTAATGAATGTATACATTATACTAGTTTCACTATTTGAAGGGAATTACTGAAATAAATCAACTTTTTGATGATAATTTTATGACCAGCACCTGTATAGTATCATTATCTAGCGTTAATAAAATTTCAATACTTTATTTATTAAAAAAAAAAAAAAGTACTGTAGCTGTAGCCATATTTGCAGCTGTCAATGTGTTAAAGTCCCTTAATGCCGTTGCATGCAACAGCTTCACAGATATAAATATTAAATGAAATAATGAAAGGTGTGAATGCAGATTACTGGTCACTGCTTTTGTTTGAAATTACATTTTCGTGTTAAAGCTGTGGTTAAGGAGTCACTGGTAGTGTGTCATCATGATTGGCCAGTAGATGGCATTGTTTCACAAGAGCAGGCTGAGCTCTCGTGAGCGTTTCCCAAACCTAGGTTTATTTCATGGTGCGGTCATAGGGTTAACTAAAAATTAATTATACATTACCGAGGTCATATTGTGTATAAGGTACTCACGTTAATGTTTCACGATGTAACTATCACAGTGTGTACAAGAAATACAAATATTCATACGAGGCTGTACATGTATGCCTATGAATAAGCCATTTTTCAGCATACATTTTTTTAAGCCTCCTGATCCATTTCATTTTTGTCTCTGGGTGTGTGTTTGTGGTGTGTTTGCAGGTTTGATTGTGCAGACAGACAGTTCCACTCAGTAGCAGCAGCATGGCAGGCTCGTATGGAGAGCCCAGCGGACGTGAAAGAGCTCATCCCAGAGTTCTTCTACTTCCCGGAATTCCTGCAGAACATGAATGGTAGATATCAGCACAGAGCATTTATCTTTATTCTTTAATGGCTTTCATATGGACAATCAGTTTCTCCTGACTTACAGCTGCAGTCAGAAGTTTATATAGCCCTTGCAGAATCTGCAAAATGTTAATAATAATAATTTTTTTAAAAAGCCGGATCTAAAGTTGTTTCACATACCAGATGTTTACATATAGTCCACAAGACACAATAATAACTGAATTTATACAATGAACCAGTGCAAACGTTTACACCCCTCAGTGAATCAGTGAATATTTGCACCTTTTGTAATAGTTGTGTACGAGTCCCTCAGTTGTCCTCAGTGTGACAAGCTAGATCACATTATTATATCGCCACTGATAGAAAGGGGTCAAATATGAAGGTGATTCTGGAAAAGCAAAGAATATGCAGGACCTGGAGGGTTTTTCTGAAGAACAGTGGGGAAGTTTAACTGCTCAGAACAAACAAGGGACTCATGAACAACTCTCACAAAACATAAACACAGTCGTTGATCATCCAGGTAAAAAAACACAATATTAAGAATCAAACGAATGTAAACTTTTGAACTGGTTCATTTTGTAAATTCAGTTATTATTGTCTTTTGGACTTTTTGTAAACATCTGGTATGTTTTTTTATTTTTATTATTATTATTATTATTATTATTAACATTTTGATGATTCTGCAAGGTGTATGTAAACGTATGTCCTCAACTGTATGTAGCTCAGCACTTGCACATATCTCCTTATGTAACATCAAATTGTGCTTTTTTCCACCAGACAGTGTGATATGGTCTAGTTACTAATCCTCATGCAGAACTATTTGTTAATCAGGCATATTGCATATATATTATATCTTCAACGTGTGAGCCAGGGTTCCTGTTAAACATGAGACACAGTGAGTTTCTTTTAATGGCAGAGAGCAACCCAAAGTGTCGATATTCATTTACTAATCATTTTACTGATGTAAACTAGTGTTAAACTAAATGTAGTGAATGAGCACAATGTGTAGGAAGTGTGTAAATGATTATAATAGAACTGTTTTAACATGTATTTCCTTCTACAGGGTTCAATTTAGGCTGTCTTCAGGTAAATCAGGAACAAGTGAATGATGTGGTACTGCCATGCTGGGCCTCCTCCAGAGAAGATTTCATCAGGAAACACCGCCAGGCATTGGTAATTTACACATATACACACACACACACACACACACACACACACATATAAGTCTGGAGCTTAAGTAGCATTCACACATGTGTACATTGCCTGCAAATTTGCACACACACACACACACACACACACATCTAACATTGTGGTTGTGTTTGCAGGAGAGTGAGCATGTGTCAGCCCACCTGCATGAGTGGATTGATCTGATATTTGGCTATAAACAGCGTGGGCCCGCAGCTGTGGAGGCGCTCAACGTGTTCTACTACTGCACGTATGAGGGTGAGACATACTGCAGTTTAAATCAACCACCAGTGTTCATAAAGATTTCTGAATGTACTCGATGCCTGCTAGAATATTCATGATTTGACGAATATCATCAGCGATAATCAGTCTAATTTCTATGTAACACATCTGTTGGGTCTGTGTGATTACAGCAAGGAGTCATTTCAACACGTTTTTCTGTAATGAGAAAAGAATAGGAAGACCCGTTTACTTAGAGGCTCACTTACGATGGAGGCTTAAGGGCAGCCACTGTAATTCCAGTATTAAACATAGAAAACAATATTGTATTAACTGTTGCTATTGTGCAATCTACCAGTAAAGTTCTTAAGATGAAAGACATGAGAGAGAGTCTTCTCTTCACTGCTCTTGTGGTCTTCACAGCAGGTCCAGTGCAGTAAAAGCAGTCCCGTGAATGAAACGTGTTGACGTGGCGCCTGTTACTAGAAAATAATCAACAACGGGTTGCTATGATATTCTCCTGAAGTTGATTATTTTCCAATAATAGCACATCCTGACGTGTTTTATTCTTTTTTTATACCATGGACACGCAGTAATATACAAGTTTCACCAGATGCGAGACAAAGCAAACCTGAACAACAAGCCGCATCCAACATACGCACAACATCAACAGTGAAGGTTGTGTTATTTGCTCTTCAGGTGCTGTGGATCTGGATGCCATAGCCAATGAGACGGAACGCAAGGCCCTGGAGGGCATCATCAGTAATTTTGGGCAAACACCGTGTCAGCTTCTCAAGGTAGGACCTCAACACATGTTAACCACTGTATCAGCTCTAGTCTATGAAACGTTTTATGTGTCTTTCTTCTCTATGTGCATGAAATATCCTCTTCTATTGCTATGCAGTATATAAACTCCAGTACATATAATGCTTAACTACTGCGAGTGGTTGTGCTTCAGGAACCCCATCCTCCGCGTATGTTAGCACAGAGCGCGTCCAGACGGCAGGCACGTATCGACACTCTGCCTCCCAACCTCTTCGAGCAGCTGGACAAACTCAGACCATTCGTCGAGGTAAGACCTCACATTTAGTAGAGACAATGGAAACAATGCAGTCTTGTTAGAAGAATTAAAACAAGTGTTTGTCTGTATCTGTGTGTCTGCAGGTGGTGCATGATGGTGTGCCTCTAGTGCAGGCTATGGTGCCCAGAAATCAGACCCGCTCCTTCATCATCCCAGGGTCTGATGTGCTGGTAGAGCATGAGCATCTTCTTATACACACACACACACACACACACACACACACATACACACACACACATCCAAGTCTGGATTATTTCCATACTGAGGGCTAGATCTCATTATGAATAGCAAATCATATATTATAACCATCCAGGCATGACACAAAATACGTTTGACCAACACCATCTTATTTCTCACGGTCTTATTTAGATCTGTCAGTCATGTACTTTTTTGATTCTACAAAGCTCTCTATGCAAGTGGTGTGTTTACCGTCTAAAAGTCTCTGTCATGTGTCTGTGTTAAACCAGGTGACTGTGAGTGCTAAAGGACAGATAGGAACACACAGCTGGCTGCCCTACGACAAGAACATCGCCAATTATTTTACTTTTACTAAGGACCCCACTATGAGCAATCCAAAGTAAGCGCGCATACACACACACACAGAAATTGACACATGGCACATGGACATGGTCCAGTAATCTGTAATACTATTCTGTAAGACTTATTAGTACTACACTAATCCTTTTTTCAAAAGCAAAAATACCTCCTTCTGTAATACACTGTATGGCCAAAAGTATATGGACACCTGACCATCACACCCATATTTGATTTTTGAACATCCCATTTCAAATGTAGTCCCCCTTTGTTGTTATAATAACCGCCACTCTTCTGAGAAGGTTTTCCACTAGATTCTGGAGCCTAACTGTGAGTTCATTAGTAAGGTCAGGCACCGATGTTGGGCGAGGAAGAGCAGTCGGTTTTCCAATTCATCCCAAAGTAATCAGTGGGGTTGAGGACAGGGCTATATTGGCCTTCTAAACCTTTCTTGGGAAACCATGTCTTCATGGACCTGGCTTTTGTGGGCAGGGGTATTGTCAGGCTTAGTTCTTGTGAAAGGAAATTCTTAATGCTACAGCATACAAAGAGATTTTGACAATTGTGTGCTTCCAACTTTGTGGCAACAGTTTTGTCACACCACATATGGGTGTGACAGTCGGCTGTCCACATATTTGCCTTATAGTGTATCTGACAAGCTCAAAGACATTTGTAGAAGGATATTGGGCCTCTACTACAGGCAGAATATTTCAATTTCCTTTATATTGGGTTTGTGCATGTGGCATGGCCATTTCAATTCAGACCAAAGGACTTCACTGAGGTTCAGAAACTAAGAACGCCTGTCCTTGCAACCGTGTGTGTGTGTGTATGTGTTTAAGTTTAAGTATGATGTCATTTATTTTTAGGGGTGTGAACACTGCCCACTGTTTTGAAGGGTGCCAATACTTCTGGAATTGTTTCAGTAATGTGCCAGAAGCGGTTTTACATTTTACTTATGCATGTGTGTGACTTATAGAACGCAGCGCTTCCTGAATGGGCCCTTCTCTCCGGGGGTGGACATCGGGGCCCAGGTGCTGGTGGTGTCCAGTGACGCCCGTCTGTTGTTCAGCGGGGGACACTGGGACTGCAGTCTCCGCGTCACCACACTGGCCAAGGCCAAACTTGTGGGCAGGATCTGCAGTCACATAGGTGAGACATGAAAACACAACCAGACATTCTGTAATACACAATCTGCGATAAGCACCCAGAGATCTAGAGCGAAGCAGTGAAGTGTTCTGATATGAAGTGAAATAGTTTAATAGCTGTCTTATAAAGAGCTGTCTTTCACATCATTCCCAGCTGATTTTAAAAAAGAAAAGAAAATATTTTGGATCCTAACTACTAATTAGCCTAAATACAAAAAGGGGCAGTGGTGGCTTGATAGTTAAGGCTCTGGGCTACTGATCAGAAGCTCGAGGGCCACTGTTGGGCCCTTAACCATCTCTGCTCCAGGAACGCTGTATCATGGCTGACCCTGCACTCTGTCCCCAGCTTCCTAACATGCTGGGGTATGCGAAGAAAAGAATGTCACTTTGCATATGTATATGTGAACAATAAAGACTCATTGTCATGATGGGTAAAAGCAAAGAGCTCTCCCAAGACCTTCGTAACCTTATTGTTGCAAAACATATTGATGGAATTGAATACAGATGTATTAAAAAACTTCTGAATCTTCCAGTAAGCACCATTGGGGCCATTATATGCAAGTGGAAGCAACATCACTCTGTCATCAACCGGCCATGAACAGAAGAGTAACCCAAGAGCCAAGGAGCAGTCAGAAAGAGCCCCAGAAACACTTGGAGGCAGCAGGTACCATCGTCACAGAGAAAAGAAAACAAATAGGTGATGCACTCCACTGTTCACACTCACCATTTAAGACTCCATTACTAAATAAAAGACATGTCGAAGCTCATTTAAAATTTGCTACAACTCATTTGGACAAGCCTATGAAATACTGGCAGAGTATAGCCTGGTCAGACATGAGCAAAATTGAACTTTTTGGCTGTCATACTAGACTCCATGTTTGGAGAAGAAATGGCACTGCAGATCACCCTAAAAACATAATACCAACAGTGAAGTTTGGAGGTGAAAGCATCATGGTGTGGGGCTGTTTTTCATCGTATGTTAATAGCAGACTTCATATAATTGAAGGAACAATGAATGCCATCCACCAGGATGATGAATATGAAACGTGGGTGGACCTTCCAGCAGGACAACGATCTAAAACATATAGCAAATGAAATTCTCTATTGCTTTCAGAGAAAAAAATCAAGGTGTTAGAATGACCCAGTCAATCACCTGACTTGAATCCAATTGAACAAGATTTAAAGACAATCAGTGCGTTTACATCGACAACAATAATCCATTCTTAACCCGATTAAGACGATTAAGAAACTACCATGTAAACAGCAATTTTTAATTACCTTAATCTGATTAAGGTCATACTCGAAGTAAACACTAATCGAATTAAGACAGGTGGAGTACTCGTGTTTTAGTCACATTATCAACGTGTATTACTAAACACCTTAATCACATTAATAATGTCTTGTGGGAGTTTTCACCGCATTTTGTGACAGGACACAATCACACACGGCAGAGCTCAACATTTTACGGCGAACAAGAGAGTACAGCTGCATCCCAAACCGCATACTTGCCTACTATAGGCATGTAGTGGGGAAAAAATACATGTATCCCGGCTACTATATAGACGGTAAGTACGCGGTTTGGGACATACCCACGCCTTCAAACAGCTGTCTATTTGCATGTACAGCATGGCAAATAATTAACTGCACTTTACACCCAAAACTATATGGTACCATAAGGAAGACCAACTGTAGGTTGATACACGAAATTCTGGAGGGACGTCAGACAGCATGGCACGGTGACGTAATGACGTGCCGTTAATCTAATTATGGTCTATAACATGTAAAACGGGAACATGAAAGGAGTATTCTAAAAGCAACTCATGTAAACACCTTAATCTCATTATTGTTTTACTCAGAGTAAGGTCAATAATTAGATTACTGCTGTCCATGTAAACCTAGTCAATATGTTTAGAAGAATGGGTCAAAATCACACCTGAATATTGCGGTCGATTAATTTCTTCATACAGGAAGTGTCTTGAAGCGGTCATTACAAACAAAGGCTTCTCCACTAAGTATTAAATAAATTTCAGTTAGTGGGTTCAGTACTTTTTTCCTGTATCATTCCACTTTATTACACATAACTTCATTTATGGACTTTATTGTTTGGATTTATTGCGTTAATAGTAAAGTCTGGTGAAAATGTCATGTGAATAACCTCATTGTTTTCAGTATATATATTTCAAGTGTTGACACATTTAATAAATATTTCCCCCACTGTATATAGGAATAAAAAAAAAGAAAACAAATAAACCACTTTGTACTGATGCACATTCCAGGTGCATTAAACCACCTTGTCACTGATTTTTTTTTCTTACTATAACTGCACACATGGTTGCATTTTTTTTTTTACATACTCACTGCATCAAATGAAAGTATTGTTGCAACAAAATTATAATTTCTTGCAGTATACTAACAACATATTAGCAATGATATCTCACCACAAATGAATATTATACATATTAAAATGGGAATCATTGTAAGATTATAATGTATATGACATGCTATATACAGTAAATAAAAAATTATAATTTCGTAAAAGTCCAGTAATGACTGTGATAATGGTTATTAGGTTTCTTAGTTTGGTTATGATCACTGCTGTCTCACTTGGGAAAAATGTTGTATCTGATAGTTTTCAACATAACCAAAGTTAGCATGAAGCAAAGGCAGGTCAACATACTCACTAAAACCAGGTAAAGTCATCGAATTCTCCAAATGGTCTGAATTTTCTATTGGGTGGTTAACAGGAAAAGACATTTTTGACATGGTCATGTCTTCATCAAAATCCTCTCCATCTAAGGACATTTTAGGCTCTATGTGAATGAGACTCTTTTCAGTCAGTTGATTGGTCTCTCGGAAATCCTTCAATTTTAGCGCATTCACCACAGCCTCCTTCTGTTAAAAAAACGTCAAATGAACAAACATTTTTAATCACAAATAGTCTACACACCACTGTTAAAACAACAGGTTTTTGTAATGTCAAAAAAAAAAGAAACTAGGATTTTAGTTTACTTTTTTCACAATTAATGTGAAATTACAACGACCAACATTCAGAAACATTTTAAGGAAAAATAGGAAAAATAAAAAGTTATATACATAATACAATAACCTGGTTGCATAAATGTGCACACCCTTTTATCATTGGGAATGTGGCTGGGTTCAGAATGAACCAATCACATTGAATCTCATGTTCAAAAGTAATTATCATACAGCTGTCATCAATGAAATTGTTCTGATTGACCCCAAATCCTGTTTCTGTAGGATTTTCTTCACATCATCTTTGTTTCATCTGACTGCTATTGTCATGGTCCGCAAAGAGCTTACAAAGCATGCATGATATCTCACTTGTCCAGAGGTATGAATCAGGCGAGGGGTATAAAAGAATTTCCAAAAAATTAGCTGTACCATGGAATGTAAAGGCCATCAACAACTAAAGAAAATGGAGCACCAAAGTGACATTACCAAGAACAGGACGTCCCTCCAAAATGTATAAACGGACAAGGCAAAAACTTACCAGGGAGGCTGCCAAGAGACCTATCGCAGACATCCCAACTACATTTCTGAAAGAGACATCCCAACTAAATCACCCCAAACCTGAAGCATACTGTGCACATTAGATGCCCTCACAATTAGATGGATCTGTTTTTGTTTGGAGTGTTGGAGTGTTTTTGAAAGAAAGAGTTGGAAAATATTGCCAGATCAATGCAATGCTGATAGACTCTTACTCAAAAAGACTCAGAGGTGTAATAAAATCCAAAGGTGTTTGAACAAAGTATTAGTTTAGGTATGTACACACTTATGCAACCAGGTTATACTTTTTTTCTTTTATCCCATTTAAGTTTTTCGACTTAATTTTATATATTGTAATTTCACATTGGTATGAAAAATTCTGACATTATTTATCTTGGTTTGATTATTTTTATTTTTTTTTTACATCACAAAAGCCTGCCATTTTAACAGGGGTGTATAGACTTTTTATATACATTGTAAACTATGTCTGTTGACATTCAAGATATATTGTTTTTACTTATATTTTAATCAAGATCAATATTAAATACCAATGTCTGCTCAATAAGTAGCCTAGAGGTTTTATCAAACCTTTCTATCGTATACATTTCTGGACTTTTTAACAACCAAGGTATTTCTGTTATTTATAACAACTTCATTCACTTGCTGACTGCTTGGCCAATATCAAATGCTTAGCTGTTCCACTCAAAACAGTGGAACATTTGCAAAAAGGAAAAAAAAACAAATGCATAAATGAAAAGAGAAAGTATAGTAAAATATTTTTTAAAAAAAGGATAGCTCGTTTTTTTTTTTTATTCATATAATGTTGATTACTACTGTAGCTGACATGAGAACATAAGACAGTTTAGACATTACCTCGTATGGATAATCTAGCAACCAGCGTCCAATAAGACTATGCCCAGGGTTAGCGATTTTGGGGAAAAAGTAGTCCTTATAGCTGTGAGACAGAAAGTGTGTTGAAATATTGGTAGTATGTTCTTATACAAAGAGTATATAAACATTTTTTTTTAAAGTACACAAATTATATTCAGTCAATATATAATTTTCTCCATACTTGTTGCCAAGTATTATTATAGAACTTACAGAAAAGATTTAAAAACAAGAATGAATGAATATGAATTAGCTGAACATAGGATAAATATGGTACTTACACAATTCTGGAGAGAACTGAGAAAATACTGAATATAACAATAAGAAGTACTATTGGAACAGCAACTTTTATTATTTCATCAGTTTCTGGAAAAAAAACAAGAAAAAATGCAATTTTATTATTGAAATAATCAAATGTCTTGTTTTAATTAACATCGCTCCATTTTGTAGAAAATTACTCACCAAGATGAGGCATTGTAAATTCAGTGTTTGCCTTCAAAAAGTTACCAGATGTAGTCTCACCATAAATAGATACATTGTACTTGACGTTTGTCTGTAGGTTGTGGAATGTGTGCTGCCACTGATTTGGGAAAATCACTAATGCTAAATGAAAGAGTAAAAAAGTAAGTAAATTCTAACTACAATAAAAAATGTTTTTACAATAAAATAAAGTTTAAACTAAGCATTGTATCTAGAGACATACATCTTTTTTCATTGGCACAACTTAACACAAGTCTGTATTGAAGAACATTTGTGGTTGTGGATTGTTCTTTCCACACCCACTGGACTGTCACTGATGTTTTCGTCACAATTTCAGGTTGCAGCTGAACAATGTCTAGAAGTGCTGAAAAATAGATCAAATGTAGGTATATACTATACACAGGATTGGAAATGGTTAATGTTGCGCTAAACAGATATGTCATTTCAAGCTGCAGTGCATCCCTTTGAAATATGTTACATAAATCTGAAAACAACTTTTTAAAGATCAAAAATGTCAGGTGAAATTATAAGACAATTTTTTTCTTTATACATTGATTGGATAAACTAAAGACACATTGAATTTATTATTATTTTTAAATATTCAAAAGTCTAATCAAATAATCCAATGATGGTACTGTAGGTAGAGTTTTACATTCAATGTGATGCTCTTTAAAAATTGTAAACACCACAAAGAAAACAGCGATATTGGGATGTGTATATACTTACTTCCATACACTAGACTGGCTTGAATCGTTTCTGGGGGTGCACACAGAGTTCCATAAAGAGAATACACACTGATGCTGTAGGTTTTTAGGGGCTTGATATGACCTGAAACAGAGTTTGAGGCAGAAGCATTTATGTAATTCACTTCTATTACCACAACATGTAAAAGTGAAACAAATGATAGCTGTTAATTTATGACAGTATAGTAATAATAGTCTGTCTGTCTTTCTTTTAGTGCTCAGTTTCTATTTTAGTGTTCCATAATTACCACCTGCACTCATGCATGTGAAGTAGCAGATAACACGCTGTATTTAACGGAGTGGATTTAATTTGCAGCAACTGATTGCAGCCACTTGGCTAACTACACCTAGTTGCGTCACTCTTTGCTAAGTCACGAAAATAGCAAGGTTCTATAATGTCGCAATATTATGAGCGTTTGTGTTATAATAACAAAAATAGGGGACTGTTGTGCACATATCTTTTTGATATACTTCTGGAAATCAGTTGCAGTATTTACCTGTCAGAACTGTTGAAAATGTTGAGCCATTTACTCTTTTCCATTGTTTCGAGGCAGCCTCACCAATAGAGAACCACTCAATGGCAAACTCACTAACATTCACAGCTGCCGTCTCCCATCGGATCTTCAGTGAAAATGCTTCACTCCTGGCCCAGAGTCCTTTTATCTTTGGCAGACCTATCAGTAATATTGTTGGCAATTTATCCTGTAAATTTACCCTTTAGCACATATTCATATGCTTAACATGTTCTCAAACTTCAAATGGTTTAAGAACTAGCACTTACTCCAAACCTATTGTGTCTGCCTGTCTTTTATTCCTAATTTGTGTCTGTTTGTGTTAATTGATAGATAAATAGTGGCTTGTTTAACAATGCTATTCAAACATTGCATTCTGCATGCAGCTTAAAACAAACATTTGACAAAACAATAAATGTAAATGTAAAACCAAACTAACAGATAATACTGAATAAAACAGCACATTAACTACACATTGATTCTTGTTGTCTAGCTTGGCTTCATTCATTTTCAGTGGCTAAGTACATAATACTTACATAAAGAGAAAATGACTGATTTCTGAACAGAACTATGTTCTGTTTACAACCATGATCTGTTTACAACAATGCATAGTGTACCATGATATAAACATAGTAAAATATCTTTTTACCATATGAAAGGCACATAGAACATTGCATAAACACGGAAGGGCTGTTAATTCTGAAAGGCAGATAAAAGATCTTATCTAACATCGATTTCCACAGAGTGAGCCTAATGTTTATGCTAAAATAATGATTATTTTTAAATTGTTAAAGGAGGAAAAAGCTTACTTTGAAAAACATCAACATCGATTCGTAGATTAGTTGAGGGAGACCATCCAGCAGTGTTATTGGCCATTACTGTTAGGTTATATTCCCCTGTGGTCTCCTCTAAGATAGCTTTGTGATCCGTAGTATAAATTGTTCTCTTCAAACCTGGCTGTTTGGTAGGTGTGTATGTCACCTCATATCCAAGAATGTATCCTCTGGCCTCCTTTATTTCCAAAGCCTAATGTACATGGATTAAATACATACTGTAGTTACAAAAGGACTGTCTTTAATTATCCCTTGTGACCCCATCTACACAGACATTGGACCTCATTCATTAGTCTTTTAATAATGTTGTATGAAAAAGTTTTCATAATCTACACCGAACAAAAAATTCCTGCCAGATTTAAAAAGTTTTAGTAACACTGATTTTCTTTGTTCTCACATGAACATGTTGATAAATGCCATTCACCCATAAAGTTCAAAGCATATTCAGGACGCAGCTTACTTGCAAGTAATGGTGCCCACAAAACTTCATAAAAGGCAAATCTCACAGAAAGCTACGTTATAATTGTATTATGGCCTCACAAGCAGCAATGCGCTCTGCCCAGTGCCATCTTAGAGGTCTGATGATGCAAGCTAGGGAGTTCATTGTAGGAATTTTACCAAACCAGTCACTTATACCTCTTTTAAATACTCCAGAAGCATGAAGTTCAAGCACTGACAAATGACACATAAATTGCTTTTCGAATTAGTGCTGGCTCTAAAGTGTTGCACAGCATTAAAAGAAGATGCCAAGCCAAATGGAAAAGATTTATAAGTCACCTTATCAGCTGAGCATTGCACATGCTATCACATCCCTCCTTTTATATGGCAGCATTTCTTTTGTCTATTTAATTGACTAGTCATATCCATGTCCATGAATCCATGCTTCTTTCATATTAAATATATATATTTTTAATCCATTTGTTCAACGATTGAAATAAATAAGCCATTTAAACCCGACAACATAATTCATATTCTAATTCGTAACTAATGCCAATTGTGTGATTTGAAAGCCGATTGATTGATGTTCACATTAGTGAATTATACATGAATTTATACAAACTCAGAAACTCTTATAGGATACGGATGGTTTTATTAAACAAACAAAATTTACAAACAAATTTGTCCGTATCCAGCTCGTTAAATGAGACTTAATGTACTTTAAACTTACCCTCCAGATAAGTATCAATTTTTGAGGCTTGAATCTGTTATCAGAAGGCTCAACATAAAAACTGACATAAGGTGGTGCAGTGGGAACTGAAAACAGAAATCAGAAAAAAAAGGTCTTCTGTTCAGAGCACATTAGTGATATAAAATTTTGGGTTCAAAATTTTCTTTTATACTTACTAGCCTCGAATGTCATTCCTTGAAATTCTTCACTCCAGTCACTCCATAGCCCATAATCCCCGCTACAGGCAACAGAAAGATTATACTGGCTAAAAGGCTGCAGGCCATCAATTTCATGCGAAATCTCTAATTCTTCAATCTCAGGGACAGTCAGTAAATCCTGAAGATGGATTGGAGTATTTGTATAAATAAGATTTATATTTTCTTTTTGTAATGCAGCTTTTCAGCCATTACCACTTATGGCTGAAAAGCTGCATTATGTTATGTACATTCACAGTTCCTTTTATTAGAATAATAAAAGCTGTTATTTTAGAAAAGGACAGTCGTACAGAGCATTCTGTGCAAAAGCTGAGCAGCTAGTATCATTTTATGAACAACTAACTATATTTCTGGTATAACTCCTCTGCCATACACTTCAACTACCTTTTGTTGTAAAAGTTTTACCACTGTCCATTGTTCTGTAGTGGAGCATTTGTAACGGATATGACATTTTGTGCTGTGCCAGTGACCTTTGGCCCATGTTACATTTAGTGATGTTGCTGATGTTGCATTCACTGATGTGATAATAGGACGTGGAGCTTGGGCTAAAACACAAGTTTGTTATATATTTATTTGACATAAATAAATAACTATAAGAAAAATACTGAGTCATACATAAAAACTAAACATTTGAACATCTAAAAATTATGAACAGTGCAACAATATAACTTGTGAACTTACTTATTGCTTCGATGGATACTGTGTAGGCTTCTGAGATTAATTTTACTTTGTTGACGATGTCCTTCGATATTATATTCATATTAAAGGAAGAAATTGGGCTAAAAATGCTAGGACAATGTTTGAAGTCTTCACGTCTGAAACAAGCCACTTTTTATGTTAAAGAATGTAAAAGCCTCACTAGAAAGCATACTAATAGCATTAATGTCGATGTGGGTCAGATAGTAAAATGAAGCTTCTGAAAAGAAACTGCTTTATGTAAAACTGTTTATGTAAAATGATTTTCATATACAAAATATTTTTAAATGGAAAACTTATCCATGTTTTCTAAAGCAAAAATGTAAAAGTGTAGCTAACTGAAAAACAAACTACAGAAACAAGAAGTAAAAATGACAGAAATTACACGCACAGTTATCAATTATAATTGAAGATTTAACTCTCAGAGGGGTATATTCAGGAGTTAAACAACAAAATACATACTTACTGACTGAAAACAAATGAGTTTGTTGTTTTGGCTTTGATATTATTTAAATAAATCCATTTGCAGGCAAATGATTTCTGTAGGACATGATAACGGCATGATGTGTTCAAAAAACTGTCTGGGGTGGAGTGAAAACACAATTAAGGACATACACTTAAAATTAAATTATATGACCAGTGATTATGCATAAACAGATTATGAAATTGAGGTGGTTTTAACTACTGCATTCTTAACTGAATTAATCACAAGAGGAGTTGCAATGTATTGATGAGATTTGTCAGAGAAACACACACACACACACACACACACACACACACACACACACACACACACACACACACACACACAGTATAAGAATAATGAATGTTTTTACCCTGCCCATGTGATGGTATAGAAGCACAGTCTTCCATATAAATGACACACATATTTTTGTGCTTATTGCATATTTTCAGGTCCATATCACTGACAGTAAGTTCTCCTAACAATAAATATAAATAAATATAACATGTAGGTATTGCATAGTACTTCTCTTAGATTTCATATACAATTTTTCACAGCAAAATAAATGACACCCTTATTATCCATATAATTAGTTACAACTTTAAAACAAACAGCCTAGGAACCTGGAAAGAAATGATTAACCATCATTTCCAAGCATTTTGTGATTGCACTACAAACTCTTAATCAGACCAGAATAAAATTCCTCCTGTGGTAAAATGTGTTAAGCCTCAAAAGAACAGTTCTTGTTTCAATTCATTAGTCAAATAGTTTTCCCAAATGATTTACAAGTGAGGAAGACTATTGTCCTAGTATATGGAAAGTAACCATAGCCTTACTTAATGAAGTTGGAGACCTTGCTCAAGAACCTGATACTGGCTCTCTGGTAGGCCTAGGATTTGAACTGACCACCTTCCAAGTACTTCCAAAGAGCAAGTCTGATTTTATCCCTCCTCCTTCCAGTTTTATTCACTATATGGTTTTAACTTCCCAAGTCACTGGACTACTAATTCATTGCTCTTTTGTTTTTAATTCTGTAGGGTGCCTGTATAAAGTTTCATAAATTTCTGCATACACTGTAGATATGAATTCATTAAATCGAAGACAATATAAATGTTCATGACATCAGAGTTGAAAAGAATGAAGCATTACCCAACACAGATGATGCCTTGTTGATGTTAATAATGATGGGATACATTCTCCTTTCTGTGTAATTTGTGTGTATTATGCTGCTTTGTACAACTGCTCTTGTCTTACACTTGTCAGACTATTTGTACTTGTGTACATTAGCACCTTTTTTTGTTGTATCATTGTCGTTGTGACACCACATTTTGCCCCACAGTACGTTGGTGAGACAACAGAAACCTACTTTATCTGACTATTTAAACTGCATTTTTTGACGTTCTGACCTGCATTCTATCCAAAAGGTTAAATAATAGCCTGCTGAAACATATAAACTGTCTTGTTACATGTGTTTACCAGTATAACTGTAACTTCTGTTAAGTTCCTTTCCATGCCACTCTAAGGAGACCCCACCTACGTATAACAAATATACAATAATTAGAATTAAAATATCTTATCTAGATTTAAAAAAAAACAGTTTTAGTACTATATTACTCACAATAACATAGAGAGAAGATGCAGAAAAGTATGCACAAAGTGCATCTGCTCATCATCCTGTGCATTGAAAGCAACCTTGATGTGACATATATAAACATTAAATTATTAAGTTAAGAACAGTTAAGAACTTCAGAGTAGTTGAGTTGGGAGCATATTTTACTTCTGAAATGATAGTGTTCATTCCAAAATGAAAACGTAGTAACATTTAGATGGAAAACCTTGAAAAGGTTATTTACATTTACAATATGTATACAATGAAGATCCTTATAGTTCTTTTAGACAAAATGAAAAAGAAAATAACTGCATGAAAATGTTCTGTACAAATCTGTATGAAACAACAAACAATTCCAACTTATTTAAATATGCTGTAGAAATTTTTGGGGGGTATCTAATGTAAGAGGTAAGGGAAGAAAACTATTACTTGCCCTACCTGTTATAACCCAGTATCTGGAGTAGCACAGCCAAGAAATGGACAGTTGCAATGAGCCAGTTGTTGAAGTAACGCCTGAAAACGTTTCAGTGGTTAACACTGTAAGATAGTTACTCAATCACAGTGAATTGCATGTTTTATGAGAGAGAATTCTGCATCAAGACCATGACTTTTCATTCTAGTGTCCAGTTCCTGTAACATGCAACTGAAAGTTATTATGACTGGAAAGAGTACTGCAAGTGCACAGTCAGTTGAACGATATCAGAGTTACTGTAAGACTCAGTGAATGAATTAACTAATTTATGAATCTAAATCTACAGTAAAAGACAAAACAAAGACAGGTCTTCAGCCAAAATGTTCATATATTCCTTGGAACATGTAGTTCGCATGACCGAGGAATCCTCTAACTGTTAACTACAGACACCTTTTGCATTTTACACATTACAGACATTTCCCCCACCAACACGGTAAACTGATGGTATTTGTATGGAGGTGGAGAACTCTGCTTCTCTAGAAATTCTGTGTACTTCCCCAAACCTTTACTTCAACTTCCTCACTATAGGGGTGAAGCATTTGGCCATTTTGGCTTGCACTCCCCACTTGTCGAAAATATGACGAAGAATGTATGTTTATCAGTTTGTACCACATCAATGTACTGTTTTTGCACCACATAATTTCCACATGTAAGTTTGTCTTATGTGGTTTATACACTGCAACCATACCATATCACTTTCTGTGTAGTTGTTGATGGACTATTCCTGCTGACAGTCTGATCACATTCTCCATTAACTGAAGAGAACAGTTGCTCTTCTGCTTACATATCTTGCTAATTCAAGAGCATCATAGTCATTAAATGGTAAATGTGCACTTATATAGCGCTTTTATCCAAAGCGCTTTACACACTGTCTCATTCACCCATTCTCACACACCAATGGTAGCAGAGCTGCCATGCAAGGCGCTAGCTTGCCATCGGGAGCAACTTGGGGTTCAGTGTGTTGCCCAAGTACACTTCGACATATGGAGTCACTCTTGCGCACAATCCAAGAATTCTCGTTCACTCCCCATGGGCAAATTGATGCC
>JAOUWY010000049.1:2701133-2713985 GCA_025728095.1 Prietella phreatophila | reverse complement strand
TATATATGCTTGATTAAATTTCCAAGAAAAAAAAATCCTTATGTTATATTTAGACCTTCAAAGTACTCCCTACAACTCACAAGTATGGCACCAAATCAACTTAATCAATGTAGAAAAAAAAACTTTCAAGAATCATGCCAATTCATGCCAAATTATGGTAAATACGACAAAAAAATATAGAGACCAAATTATGTTTTTAGGCAAAATGCAGTTGCTATAGACCAAAAATAATATACTAACAGTTTATGATGAGTAATAAGTAAGTTACTTTTACACATAACTAACATAATTTTATCAGATAAAAACTTAATGCTTTAGTACATTTAAAAGTAGCAACGTTTTTTTTACTTTCACTTGAGTACATTTTTAGCTGAATATTTTCACTTTTAACTGAGTAACATTTTAACACATTATCTATACTTTAAAGCAAGCTTAATTTCTCAGTACTTTGCCCACCCCAATGACTGTATATTATATGGTGGAAAAAGTGAAGCCAAAATGTCTCCGAGGCCCTCTAGTGGCTGAACTTTGGAAATATTGTTCTATTTTTTTTTAAGTTCAGTTGCCCTTGATATGTCATTATTTTCCTTTATGATTAATACGTTTTATTTGAATTATTTGATGATAACTACAAGTGATTGTGATTGACAGTTTTGGACAAAGATCAGTGTTTTGGAAAGGTCCACGGAGCCCAGATCTAAATCCCATTGAAAACCTGTGCAGAGACTTTGGACGGAGGACCCCCCCATGAACAGAGGAAAATTGCCAAATCAAGATGTGCTAAATTAGTGCTAAGACTATGTAAGTGCTGTATTACAAGCATAAACTGTTTTTTAAAGTATTAGTTGTAAGGGTTGAGCACACTTGTGCAACCAGTAAGTTTTTTTTGTCTTCCCTAAAATATTTATATTTGTTTTTCACTTGAATTTTATTGGGTGCTATATCACATTAAAGATGGGCAAAGATCCAATATGATTTATGTTGTTTTCATCACAAAATACTGTAATTTCAACAGGTGTATGTAGGCTTTTTATATCCACTGTAAATCTCACAACATTTTACAATGGACCGTATGACCGTACCTATCACTTGAAGGAACTTGGCAAGGTTAGTCAGTCACTCCTTCTAAACCATACTTCACCAACAGAATGTGCAGAGCCTAAAAGAGTGCACTTCTCTATTGGATGGGTAACCTACTGCAGGTGTCAGCGTTAAATACAAATCATTGATTGCAGTGAGCTTTCTCCTGTTGTGTTGAATTTCAGTGTTAACTGCTGTTTACCAGCATATTTTCAGTTGGTACATTAAATTAGCTACAGTCCCCTCCGAAACTATTAAAATTACAAGGCCAATTCATTTGTTTGTGCTTTACACCACAGACATTTTGGTTTGAGATCAAAAGATGGATGTGACATGACAGTTTAGGATTTCAGCTTTTATTTCCTGGTATTATAGAAAATATATAGAAAATATATTGAAGATATGTATAGAAAATATCTGTGACGTGTAATCGATATGTATAACTTACGTCTGGATATGTTAATGAAGTGTATTAAAATGTAACTTGCATTTAGAAGTACTACTTAAAGCGTAATCAACTAATCTGTATGGGTTAAAAGCATAATCTATATGTATAATCATGAAGCATGATCTAAAATTCATAGAACAAATGTTAACCAAGTATATTCTGAGTGTGGATTTGAGTTGAATGAAGGCCATGTCTTACCTTATACAATAGTTCCTTTGTACCAGCTGGCATTTTTTCTACACAGAAAATAATTGGCATTAGACATTCACTTTTGTGGGAAAAAACCTTGAAGCCAGGTGCCTATCGAAGTTGGGAGAGGGTTTCAGGAGGGAGTGAAAGTCAAAGACAGGACAGAAGCCTGAGTGAAACCTTCTCCTTGTTAAAAAGGAGTGCATGCTCCCCAAATTTAAGACAACGTACAGACATGAATAATTAATTAAGGCTATAGAGATTGGTCAGTTCTAAAAAGAAACGTTGAATGCCCCACCTAGGGATAATTTTACTGTTTTGGGAAATATATAAAGACATGTTTGTGTATTTACGATGAGGCTCTCTGCAGACAGCCTCACTTGGTTGGTTTCCAACAAAGTTGATTACTTTTGACATCTACTAAACTCTCTGTCTTGAAGTTTTTTGACTTAGGCTAGAAAGGTTGATTTTTTTCCACAACAGTATTTACATCTAGATTTGTTCAACAACATAAAACATAGAACTTTTTGCATTAGACCACCCAATTTTTAGGTGAGCAAAAGTATAGGAACAGATAAGTCTTGAAGTATATTAAAGTAAATAAAACGTAATATTTTGTTGCATGCAATAACTGCATCACCAAATTGTTGGTTTCTTCTTTTGTGAGGATTTTCCAAGCTTTTACCGCAGCCTCTGTCAGTTGTTATTTGTTTCGGGGGTTTCTTCTTTCAAGCTCCTCTTCAGGAGGTGAAATGCATGCTCAATTGGCTTAAGGTCTGATGATTGACTTGGCCAGTCTAAAACCTTCCACGTTCCTCCTGATAAAGTCCTTTGTTGAGTTGGCAGTGTGTTTTGGATCGTGTCTTGCTGCATGATAAAGTTCCTCCTGGTTAATTTGGATGCATTTCTTTGTAAATTGCCAGACAAAATGTTAGTGTAAGCTTCATGAATAAAGATTAGTGAACCTGCTCCAGAAGCAGCCCCGCAAACCCAAGCCATGACACTACCATGTTTCACAGATGAGCTTGTATGCTTTGGATCATAAGCAGATCCTTTCTTTCTCCAGACTTTGGCCTTTCCATCACTCTTAGATGTTAATCTTGGTTCCAGAACCTTTGTGGCTCATCTCTGTATTTCTTTGCCAATTCCAATCTGGCTTTCTGATTCTTACTGCTTATGAGTGGATTGCATCTTGTTGTATAGCCTCTATATTTCTGCTCTTAAAGTCTTCTTCAAATGGTGGATTGTCATACCTTCACCCATGACCTGTGGAGGATGTTGGTGATGTCAGTGACTGTTGTTTTCAGTTTTTCTTTCAATGTTTCTGTCATCAGTTGTTGTTGCTCAGTACACCAGTGGTTTCTTTCTTTTTCACAACATTCCAAATTGTTGTATTGCCCAGTGTTTGTGCGGTGCCTCTGATGGATTTTCCCTCTTTTCTCAGCTTCAAATTGGCCTGCATTTCTCTCATAGGAAGCTCTTTGTTCTTCAAGATGTTCAAAGCTATTTATTGTTTAAGCAGTCAATCTAACAAGACAAACTTGGATAACAAGTAACACCTGGCAGTCACGTGTTCCAATATTTTTGCTCACCTAAAAATTGGGTGGTCTGATGTCTGTGCTACCTCTATGTAGTTTAACACATCTACATATAAATACCAGGATATAAAAGCTGAAATTCTAAACTCTCTTCTCATAATCATAATTTTATCTCAAACCCAAACACCTTCAGTCTACAGCAAAAAGAAATGGATTGAAAAAAGGTCACTGACTCCACTATCAGAAAGACACTGGGCAAAAATTCCATCCATATAAGAACGGCTAGGCAAAAACCACCGCTAACCCGGAAGAACATTAAGACTCATCTGAATTTTACCAAAACACACCTTGATGATCCTCAAACCTTTTGGGAGAATGGTCTGTGGACTGATGATTTGAGAATGGAACTGTTTGGAAGACAGGGGTCTCATTACATCTGGCATAAAACAAACACAGAATTCCACAAAAGAATATCATGCCTATGGTCAAGCATTGTGGTGGCACTGTGATGTTGTGGGGATGCTTTGCTGCTTCAGGGCCTAGACAACTTGCAATAATTGAGGAAACATGAATTCTGCTCTCTACCAGAAAATCCTATACGAAAATGTTCGGTCTTCAGTTCATAAGTTGAAACTTAAGCACAACTGGATTATGCAGCAAGACAATGATCCAAAGCATAGGAGTAAGTCCTAGTCCTAGATGTAAGTGAAAGACTGATCTCCAGTTATCAAAAGGGTTTGGTTGCAGTTATTGCTGCTAAAGGTGGCACAAACAGATTATAAGTTTAAGAGGGCAATTAGTTTTTCACATTGGTAATAGGTGTTGGATACATTTTTTGTTTAAGTAAAACAATATAAAAATAAAACTGTGTTGTGTGTGTACTCAGGTTGTTTTATGTTGTATTTTGTTTGAAGATCTAAAACTATTTTGAGATATACACAAAAACAGAAGAACTCATGATGGAGCAAATACTTTTTCACAGCACTGTATGGTGTTAAAGGCTGAACTGTAAAAGAAGAGCAGTCTCACATAGATGTAGTTCCCACTTTCCATGTCAAGATGAGATAGGGTGGTGTGTAGGACATGGGAGATGGTGTCATCTGAGGATCTGTTTGATCGGTAAGTGAACTGGAGTGGGCCTAGTGTGCTGGGTAGAGAGGAGCAGATGAAGTCTTTTATGAGTCTCTTGAAGCACTTTATCACCACTGAGTTCAGGGCCACTGGGTGGTAATTGCACAGCTCAGTTGGAGTGGATGACTTGGCCACAGGAATTATAGTTGATCTCTTGAAGTATGTAGAGACAATGGACTGTGTAAGGGAAAGATTCAAAATGGTCTAGTTGGTCAGTGTCAGTTTTCAGAACCCCACCAGGAATTCTGCCTGGCCCTCAAGATAAGTTCAGTAAAGAATTCAATTAAATTAAAAATAAATTGATGCCATTTTAAGCAGGTTTACTCAGAAGCAATTCCCTTCTGTACTACACCCACAACTTAGCTACAACAAGTATTGCACCTTTCAAATGTCTGAGCTCAGAAGATGCTTTAAAATGTTACACAGCCATAATATAGTTAAAGCTGGGGAAAACAGTATGGCTTAATCAGTTTTCTTGATTCTGTGAACCATATGTCTTAGAACGCTTAATCAGTTTTCCGATCATTCTAAATGCATATTGCAGTTTTTTGTTTTGTTTTTTATTTTACTTTTGCGGAATATCCTTTGTACAAATCCTGCTATAAAGAATATTTTACAGAATGTGGTTATAGTTACCTGAAGAGAGTGTTCAAGGGGCTACATGACACCTACATAAGCCATTTCCGACACTTGGCATAAACCTGCAACCTATTTATAATGCCTGTTTTCTTATAACAGCACACCGTAATATAAATATGTGTAATAATGGATAGTATGTAAAAAATAATGCATTTTTTTTGAAAATTAAAGCATGTTAACCTATTCTATTACACCCAATAAACAAAATAATGAACTTTTAAAAATATCTTTTTAAAAAATCATAATATGACTAAAATAAATATCACATTTTATATTTTCACATCCAAACAAAATTTTGATGGATTCCTGAGCAATTGTTGAACATCCTGTTTGTATTATTCACTCCACTGTTGTATTTAAAAGAGTCACTTGGGGAATTGGTATGTGTGAGGCTGCTAACATGTGACATGTCAGTGAGTGTGACATTGGGAAATAATATTGGTCAAGGTAAAAATAGAACTTTACCCAGACATACTAAATATAGATGACTCATAGATGCGGATTGTGTTTCTCGCTGGTAAACAAGCAGCTAAACTAGAAAGGAGCAGAAAAAATACATATCACAGGTAAGAAAATGTAGTGTATATTGATTTGAAATAGATGGATGGTGTCTTAATATCGCAATACTTTTTATTATTTGTATCTCTTTGTATGACTGACACTAATGACAGGTTATGTAACGTCTCTTAATCTATACTGCAATATGCTAATTAATACAACTTATATAATGTGTTTATTGCATAGTATGTATTGTGTAATTGTATATTTTGTAAATGATCAATTTCTCAGTTTGCCTTTGTATTTTGCTTAGGATTTTCAACTAGACCGTACTTGGCTGTATTATTACCATTTAAAATACTTCTAAAGGAAATGTAAACATTAAAAAGATATTTGTTGTATGGTATCTTTTTTGTTTTTAGAAGCTCTTTTTACTCAGGAATAGTAAACATGAAGGTGGACAGGACTGGAATTGACATTCCCGTGTATGACCTCTCAATGATACGCAATCTTTGGGAGGGCCGGGTGAAAAAATACAAGCAGTATCAGAAAAAAGAACAGGAAAGGATCAACAAAAGTGCCCTGGCCAAGTAAGAAAAAAATTGGACAGACCTGTCGTACTGAATACTATCCATTCATCCATTTTCCATACCTCTTAACCTACACAGAGTCACGGGGGAGCCTGGAGGCTATCCCAGGGAACTCGGGGCACAAGGCTGGGTGCCAACCCATCATAGGGCACAATTGCACACATATTCACCACACACCACATGCAATTTAGAAATGCCACAACACATGTCTCTGGACTGGGGGAGAAAACCAGAGTACCCGAAGGAAACCCCTAGAGCATGGGGAGAACATGCTAACCGCTAAGGCACCATGCCCTCATACTGAATACTAGTCATTAGTAAAACTAAAATACTGTTTGTGCTTATTCACACCAGTGTTCTTACCTTGGAATATATGGGTTGTTTTGTATGCATTTTATGAGTCTGAAAACATCATCATCTGTTATTTCCATTTTTGATAAATCTGATTTTTGCATTTTAGGCAAAACTACTTTTTACAAACAACACCATAAATTTTTTTCATAACTTTTTTAGGATAAATCAGCAATGGCAGTATCGCATTATATGCAGAAAAATGAAGACCAACGAACTCACTGCTCTCCAGTGCTATCTGGAAAGATCAGCCTTCACAGAAATGGGCATTTTACCCACAGTTCACACAAGTATGTTTAGTGATAAGGTTTTATGTATTTCAATCACCTTCTTCCTCATCACTTCTGGAATTTCTTTCAATTTGGGGATAATGTGTTACTGGGTAAGACCTTTTAACCAATTTCATGCTGTTGACAAGGTTTATTTATGTGTTTAAATTTAAGTGCTGATTTGATTGAACAAGGTTTGCAGTAATCAGGTCTGGTTTTGTCTAATCGAGCTAAACCCTATTATGAATGCAGTTTCATACATTTGGGGAATTAGTAACTATGGGAGAAAATACATTTTGAAACAGGCCCAGTTGGTATTGGGTAATGTTATTGCTTCAATAAATAACATTATCATTTAAAAACTGTATTGTGTGTTTACTCAGGTTGCCTTTGTTTTATCTTAGAGTTTATATTAATTTTTTTTGAAACAATTTAGTATGAGATATACACGAAAACGGAAGAAACCAGGATGGGGCAAATAATTTTTCACAGCAATGTAGCAGTGGAGATCTCACTTTGTGTTACATCTTGAAATATTATAGCTTACTCAAGCCAACTTATTAGATAACTTATTATTGTCAGTTATATTTGATTTTTGCGAAGAGGGCTTTCCTAGAAGGAGTACAATTTAGTCACTCACTCACTAACACCTAGAATGTGTATATGCAGGAGTCTCCTGGGACATTTATAAAGAAGGTGGTACACTTAAAAGGCCATATTTATCATGTATTCTTTCAAGAAAAATTGTTTTAGAACAAAAACCCATCTATCAAAAATATTTAATCACAGTATAATCCTTATAATAGCAGAAATTAAACTGTATTATTGACACATTGTTGGCAATCATGAAAAAAAGAGCGCTCTTTTAAACTTCACTGTATGTGATGTGAATGATTTCTTGAATGTCCTACCAGCAGCTTTTTCTCCAAAAAAAAATCTTGCCAAGTTTTGTTTACTAAACTGTAGCATATTTATTTATTGATAGAGACTTCAAAGCACTTCTGTAAGTCACTCTGGATAAGGTCATCTACCAAATGCCATAAATGTAAATATTCCAATTATTACAAATATTGCAACCAAGTTCTACAATAACATTCATTAGAGCTTTTCTCTTTCATTCAGGTATTGACAGTGAAGAAAATAAATTCATTTTTGAGCTGAGTGGAGATAAATGGAAGGTAAATATTTGTGTGATTTTTACAGTCTCAAATAAACAAGCTGTAAAAAAAATTACCAGGAAGGTATGAAAAAAAACCCCTGTGATTTTATCTCTATTACAGAAACTACCAGAAGATCTTCAGTATATGACTTATCTGCGAGAATGGCACATTCATAAAACACAAATTCAAAAGCTGCCTGAATACATCGAACAGTTTGTGGATTTGTGTGTCTTAAACATACCTAAAAACAGACTCACACAGCTTCCAACTGAGATAGGTCAGGTCCTTACTATTACTATTGTTTCATTTTTTAAATAATTTTTTTAGATTATGCATAATTGCTATATTATTATATTAATATTATTGAAAGCAATTGTGTTATATTTGTTTGATAATGTATGACTAAACTGATCCTCGCTGACAGGAAAACTGGCAAACCTAAAAGAACTGAATGTGAATTACAATAAGATATCAAGCATTCCACCTGAGCTTGGAGAGTGTGAAAATCTGGAGAAGCTGGAAATGGCTGCCAATTTAGACATCAGTGAATTGCCTTTTGAGGTAATAGAAATAAAAGATCTTAAATCTTGCATAAAAAGTGCTTTTAACATACCAGATGTTTGTTGTTGATACATTTAACATAACTGTGTTTTTGTGCTAGCTGAGCAACTTAAAAAAACTTAAACATCTAGACCTAGCCGAAAACAAATTTGCCACTATACCAGTCAGTGTACTTCGAATGTCAAGCCTTCAGTGGTTGGACATCAGTACGAACAGTCTGCGTGATTTGCCAGAGGATATTGATAGGTATGTTTAGCATGTTCTAAATGTAGTTTGCAAATCCATATTTAAAACTAGTTTATTGTTCACAAGGCACTTCATGTTCACTATTGATTTACTGTATTTGTTGATGTTTAAATTTGTATTTTAGGATGGAAGAGTTACAGACATTGTTCCTCCATAAAAACAAATTGAAATATCTACCAATGTCAACAGCAAATATTGTCACCCTCAGAATGCTTGTTGTCAGTGGAGATGAACTGACCTGTCTTCCTGCCAACCTCACAGAAAATCCTAATCTAAAGTAAGTATGAATTTAATCAGCAAAATCTTTGCTCTTCCTGCCAATAACTTGAAGGTAATAAATATAATACTTACTTTTCAGATTCATAAAATTATTTGATAATCCAACAAGTTTGGATATCAGTGAGGATAAGAAAGATAACACACTTGAGCAGACAGAGCATGACAAGGAGTTTATGCAGGCCTATATTGACACGCTCAAAGACAGAGGTAAGTTATATTTGATATTTATATTTGATTTGTAGAAACCATGAAAGATATTATGTAAGGAATAAACCATGACACAGAATACTGTTATAGTATCCCCGAAGTTGATTATTGTCCAGTAACAACGTGCTATATTTTATTCCACTTATTCCTCATATAACATAAATTTACCAGCTTTAACAAGGTTTTATTTAGTAAAGAACATCATACTTTATATTCATTTACATTTAATATTGTGGAATGTCCATGAAACAAGTGGTTCTATTATCACCTTTGTAGCAGTTATAAATAGTATAGTTGTTCCCTCTACAGCCTTTTTTTCCCTCTTGAAGTTAAAAATAAAAAATAAAAAATGCAGCTTGTCATGTTACTGAACAACCGCAAAGCATGAAGCTATCTGTCCTTAAAGACTTTTCCATGTCAGATTTCTTAAAAGAACAGATTTACCTTGACTTTTACGCAGGAGACGTCTTCCAAAATTCTAAATAAATATCTTAAAGAAACTTCACCCTATTAACAATTACATACTTTTGTGTCAATCTAAATCTTCTAATTGAGAATTCAACAGTGCTTGGGTATACGTTTAAATTTAAACTAGGTAGACAAACTGAATTCCCAGTAACACTTTACAAGCAAATGTTCCAACATTATTATTATTATTATTATTATTATTGTTGTTCACATAAAAAAATGCATAGCATTACTGATATACATCTTACTTAACTCCTACAAGGCCATGTAGCAGAAAACTACCTTGGGGGTGTTAACAATGACACGTAGAGTTTTTACCAAGTTGTCATTTAACAACACACAGAATGATGACGAAAAGCATTTATCATATGCAAATGATGAAATATAAATCCCCTTTAGCAAAAAAATAAATAAAAATTTGGGCAGAAACCCCATTAGTGATCAGCAAAAATTACCAAAGATATCTGAAATTCATTTTCAGTCTCAAGTTTCAGTATTGTGCTAATTAACAGGATTTGTTTGTTGTTAATGGCAGCTTGAATAATACTGCAGTTTTACAAACTCATTAGATGTTAAAAATTACTATTGCCTTCTAGAAACAGCACCAGTGTACACCACCAAAGTGTCCCTGACTTGCCTTCTTTAATCAACCTGAAGATTCCAGAGCCAACTGGGAAATCAGGACTATTTCCCAGAAGCATGTCAACAAAAAACTCCATTACATCCATAAAATATGGTTTACCTTTTCCAAATTCGTGTGTGTGTGTGTGTGCGCGTGCACATGAGTGACTGATATTGAATGGGTTTTATATCTCACAAGATTTAGTTTAGGAAATAGTGCACTGACAAGACCAAACTCTTATTGCTGGACAATGGTCTGCTGATTTTGTTTTCTATAAGTTAGTTATTGTGAAATGTGAATATCTATCTATGGATTTGACATGTATTGAGAGCAGTGATTTGTATGATAATTTTGTCAGTGTATAATTAAAAGGTGAAAGGGCACTCTGCTATTGTCTGCTTTTTAGCCCACTGCATTAAACAAGTACTATAAGGATGACCTCATCTATAACAAAGCTTTATAATTCAATACAAGGCCTCTCTAGCTATTAAACAAGAACAAATCATCAGCTACATGTTTTACTTATGCAATTATTTGTTATGCAACTACACTGAACAAATGTCAAGGTACAGCATTCAGCAAAGACTTCATATGCGAGAGCATCTATAAACAATAACTATTACCCATGCTGCATACAAAGTAAATCAGTACATGTTGCAACAGTTTAAAAAACAGTGCCATTTTTCTAAAATCTGAAATATTTTAGAACATAAGAATATACACACATTCAGTTTGCAGAAACCACTGCAATAATTATTGTTTGCATTAATAAAACTGTTTGACATTATGTTCGTGCATTCTTAGACCTTACAATTCTACCAACTGAAACTACAGAGAGCTTTTCTCATGTGCTTTTGCAGGTAAAATATGCCACTAGTGGAAAAGACTTTTCATGGCATTGTAAATATATACATGGACCTGCAGTGTTAAAGAGGCATATACTGTATTAAATATTGTAAATGATGGTTTAATATTGCAAGTATTAAGTGAAAAGCATGGAAACAAACAAACAAACAAAAATTTATGGTGTGACTTACAATGCTTATTAGTGGCATGTGTATTACACAACATCACAGAATAAAATGAAATGGTATTTAATAAATATATATTCCGTGAATAGATCTGACAGCATTGTTTCGAATAGAAATTATTTAAACAAGCATTACACAACAACAAATACATGATCAGGAATGGTTGGGTTGTATATATGTAAAAGCAATAATGAGAAATTACTTGCTAAGGGAGAATGAAATGGTATTGGGCATCTCTTCATTTGAATATAGAGCATCAATTGGGTTTTAAAAATTAGATGGGGTTCAGCCAGGCCCAATTTTACAGACTGAGGTAGCAGTTATTATTTGAGGTGTGACCACAAGCAGAAGGTACACAAGTAGAGTTAAATAGTCTTACATGGGGAGATAAATACCCCTTTTGCATATACATGTAACACTTCAAGAATTTACAAACTGGCAAAAATATTTACGCCAGTTTGTAACAATTGTACATCATGTTATATACTTTTGATTTATAGTTCCTTGTCTACATCTCAATACAATATACTATTAAATAAGTTGAATATATGAAAACACCTTGTGCAATCAGTTGATTGGTCAAACTATAAAGCTGCACTGTTTTCAGATAGTGGTTGTTAACACCAAACGTCTCTAGCGCCATATCTAATAATACAACAGCTTAAATTACCATAGTTTGTCTAAAGATTGTCTTTCAGGTTTTCTTTAATATACTATTACAGTGCTACACATTTAAAAATTAAAGGACATCAGTGACCTATGGTACATTATATACATTCAGCAGACTGAATAACAAAATAAAAATACTTTGCAAATGGGTGGTGAAGGCACATTTTCAACTAAGAGCATAACATTAATACATCTCAGCTGGCAAACATAAGCAAAGCTTACCTTATGTTAAATATTATTTAAAAAGTTCAAAAAACTCATTTTGAGACAGAGTAGGGAACTAATACATTATATATATAAAAAAAGAATAAGATTCTATAGACTATAACCATTTCATATCATTCCGGATCACATGTTTGCTTGCACCTCTGTAATATATTTCTTGCGTGTTCCAAAAAAAAAGCTGATGCTTTAGGTAGTTGGCTACATGCTGCTGTCCTGCAAGAGAGGCTCAATGTCGTCGTCACTCCCAGGAGAAGTGTTGCAATGTGTTCCACTAACAGGTGAAACCCGTGTGCTGCAGGTTTTTACCGCCACACTGCGGCGTTCTGGGATGAAGCAGGCCACAAACAGTGCCAGAAGAACAGTACAGGCTCCAAACAGGAAGGGAGGGCCTGGAATGACTGATCTCTGAAAGAAAAGAACTTGGACATTAGGCTAAGCAGCTGCATAAAATCAGCCATAAAATAAGTCATTCCACAGCATTTTCCATTAACAATGACTTTATATGGCTTGTTCCTTGTATGCAGTGCATTTTCTGTGCTTATACAGTGGGGGAAAAAAGTATTTGATCCCCTGTTGATTTTGTACGTTTGCCCACTGACAAAGAAATGATCAGTCTATTATTTTAATGGTAGGTTTATTTGAACAGTGAGA
>JAOUWY010000049.1:2649302-2665857 GCA_025728095.1 Prietella phreatophila | reverse complement strand
GTTGGTGTTTACATGGTAGTTTCTTAATCAAAGTATGGTCTTAATTAGATTAAGAGTGGATTATTGTTGTCCATGTACACGTACTGACTGATAAAGAGGTGTCAGAAACAGAAAGTTGTGCAGCACAACCTTGTGTATGAGGTATTTCTCCTTTCAATAAGCACCATCTACTGTCAGGGAGGGATTTTGCACTTTCATTCAGCGCATCGCCTGAGTTTAACATGTGGGTGTTAACACAAAAAAATGGGGTGAAAAAACGGACCGTTTAATGCGCTGCGAAAAATGTCCCAGTGTGAATAGGTCCTAACAGAGAACACTGCTCCAGACCTGCCTAAAACACCTTGATTGAAGTCCAGATATTACTTCCACAAATGTCTACATCACTATTTGAAATATTAGCATAATCCCGCCCAAAGGCAAGCGTGAAGAAAGAAGCAAGGCTTCAGTGAGTTGTGTTGGCGGCATGTCGTGGAGGCACTGTGTGTTTCGATGCAAAAGCAAAACCCCAGAAAACTGAAGAAATTAGGAATCATTCAGATCTCTGACTCTGGCTTGAACTGATATGGTAAAACCCATATGGTGGTAAATCTGTGCCAAAAATCAGCGCACATTATTAAGCTGTAAATTACAACAGTAAGAGGAAAATAGGTGTTCACATGTGGAAAGGGGAGAACTTGCCTGCTCGTTTTAAACCCTTCCACGTGCGAGGAAAAATCTATGCTGTCCTCGCAGGAATACTTTTTCTTTTTGTCAGCAGTGGGTGGGCCCAACTTGCTTGACTGTAGCCTCAAACATCATTGGCTAATTAATTTTTCCGGGAATCAGTTCTGATTGGCTGCCTACCACTGTCACAAACCATTAACGAAGTTACCTGTTCTTTCATGAGAGACACTCTTTATATGAGTCATTTATTTTCTCATTTGTTGATAGTTTTTGATTGGTACCCTTGCAACGTACTGTATTATGTAATGTATGTAAAAAAGGGTATATTTACCAGTTGTTTGTAGACAGAAACTGTTATGCTAGTTAATTCAGCCAGATGATTTCCATCCATCCATCCATCTTCTACACTGCTTTATCCTTTTCACGGTCACGCGGAAACCTGGAGCCTATCCCAGTAAGCATCGGGCACAAGGCGGGGTACACCCTGGACAGGGTGCCAATCCAGCTGATTTCCTCATATTGATAATGTTGCTTAGTAACAGAGGGTTGTAACTTACCGCGAGCTCCAATAAGACACGAGCAAGCTCCAATAACGTGTGTGAGCTCCAATAACGTGCTCGGATTTTTGGCATGGATTTGCCGCCATAATCCGACGACATTATTAACAGTTAAACATTAAAGAGTTGCTTAGAAGATTTGAATTGCTTTAGATGCCTTGGAATTTGAACCTTGTCATTATGGTAAGGGGCGTTACATTTCTCACATGTAAGGTTTTATGACTAGTCACAATCCAATGTGTCAACTGGCCAATCAGAGCACTCTGGAAGGAGGGACTTTGGAGAAACTGGAACTCAATCGAAGTGTTTCAGGCAGCCTGGGAATAGAGATGCTGCAATAATGTATAGTATGTTTTTAAAAAAGTGTTTCTTGAACATTAAAGCATGTTAAACTATTCGATTACACCCAATAAACAATATAATGAACTTTTCAAGGAGTCATATCATGACTTTTAATGCTTTCCTTTTGTTTGGGTGTGTAATGTATCTGTTTGTGCATGTCTGGACTGTGCAGAGCTTGTTCGAAGTCCAGCTTTACTTCAGTAACATGTCTGTCACAACATGCGCTATTAGCATAATCCTGCCCAAAGCAGGCGCGAAGAAAGAAGGTGAGGCTTCAGTGAATTCAGGCGTCATTTCGTGGAGATGCTCTGTGTGCAAAACCCTTTTGTTTACTCTTCTAAAAATTAGGAATCAGGGGTTACTGTTTATTTGTAACACTGTTCCTGAGCAGTACAACCCAAAAATTTTCACAGCTCATTTTACAGAGGACAGGTTCCTGAACCTGGGCGAGTACAATCCAGACTATACACAACGGCCACTCCTGAAAAGTGGGGCGATTCCCACTTGGCTTGGACAATCCCAGTGTTCAGTTGTAGACCTCTGCTAACGTGCTAGCTAATGTTTGCTAAGTTGCCTCAGTTTTGTATGTGTTTGTTTGTATGTCAGTAGTCTTACAGATGTTGTTTGTTTCTGCTGCTGTGATTGTATCTTGAAATGGTTTATATCAATCGAATCACAAGATTCTTAGCTTTCCAAAGGTACACAGAAGCTGTGTACGTAGCATAGTTTTGCACTTAACAATGTGTCTACGGTAGGACGTCGGAATTTACATTGTTTCTCAAATGTAAGAGAGTTATACAATAAAAACTTAGCACTGTGAAATGTTCTGCTCAAGTTGTATTTGCAAAGTTGGTTCTGCTTGATCATCCACATTTTCTGAATCTGACCCGGGCTTAAACTGATACAGTAAAACTGACGACATGTTGCTTATGATCTTAGAGTTGCTTTAGAAGCCTTGGAGGCTGAAGCTAAACCAGGGGATGTTACATTTCTGACACACTTTAAGTTTTTGGCCAATGACAACACAACGGGTCAGCTGGCCAATCAGAGCACTGTGGGCTTTTCAGAAGGAGGGGCTTTGGAAAAATCAGAGCGTTTCCGGAAGCCTGGGAATAGAGGTACTGCAATAATGTACAGTATGTGACAAATAATGCACTTTTTGTACATTAAAGCATGTTAACTTATTTGAATACAACCAATAAACAAAATAATTAATGTTTAAAATCATAAAATCATGATAAAACCCCATTAAAAAGCAGAATATGACTCCTTCAACCCACTGTACAGCCCGCCATTTCAACCATCATTGCTGCTGTGTTGCATGATGGTGGGCAGGTTGGGTTCATTTGCTTATTTTAGTAGTAATGCTGAAAATCAGATGTTCAAATATTGCCACAACATGACCGAAGAAACCATGAGCCAATTAATAACTACAAGAAACTTATATGGATGGTAACGCATCCTGGAAAAATTACTTCCTTCTCAGCCCTGAATATAGATGACCGCCCTAATTGGAAAGGGATTGACTTGACTTCTATGCCCTAATGAAAGTGAGTGCATTGCACCTGGGAATTACATTAATTTCTGACATGATGTCAGTATGTAATTCTTAAAAAGCAATATTCTGCTGATGTTTTTCTCTAAAGAGATCACTTGACATAAGATTGAAGTGTTTGCTTTTCAGCATGGAACATTTTCCGCATTTTAATGATGAATGCCATTGTGTATTGCATTTAATGTTCTTCATGCCTGCGATTGCTTTTCTTTAATGAAACCCTACAGTGAAATTCATTCACTTCAACTGCGTTTAATTTACATAGTGCTTTTAACAGTTTACATTGTCAAAAGGCCGCTTTATAAAAATCCAGAAACAAGTTTTTTTTTTTTTTTTAATAAATAAAAATAGCCAGAGGTGAAACTCCTTGAAAGGACATAAACATCCTCAGTACGAATATCAGTCATTTTTTATTTCTGTGCTTCTGATACGTGATTGGCTGATTGGAAAACTGAATAAATGAGCTGGTGTACAGGTGTTCCTATTAAACTGGGTGGTGAGTCTGTGTCTGTGTGCATATACACAAACATTCTATCATGAGTAATTCTTAATATGCAATTACAGCAGATGGTGTGTCTGTGAGCAGGATGACAATGAAGAAAAAAAGTTCATACAAGTGAGTAGCTGTTAAGGTTGTATGAATAACTAACTTGGAAAGCTCTTGTGAAGAGAAACTAAGAAGATAAATGAGATGACGCATTATATTTGGTTGGACAATGGCTATAACAATTGATGACCTGTATCTCTCTATTTAACTAGGCATAAGCACAAGCATCGTGTGGGGATAAGCAGGTCAATAATTTCTCCTGTACAAAACATTGTTGGCTGCAGGATAAAGCACAAGTGGAAGGAGGATTGTTATAGTCCGATATCACATTGGACTGGGACAGTGCTAGACCAAATTCCAGTAAACCCTTCCCTCTACCTTATCAAGTATGATGGTTTCGATTGTGTATATGGCATGGAGATTCTCAGAGATGAGAGGGTTCAAGATCTTGAGATCTGGCCTGACAAAATTGGTATGTATTTTTAAAGAAGTATGGTATTTTAAATGTTTTTCAGTAGTAGGCCAAGGTACAAATCAAGTACTTTTAAATATTTAGAACTGCTTACAACTAGGGCTGCAATAACTCTGACTAAAATATTAATTTTGATTAAATATGTTGTTTGATGCTATATTTAGAACTAAAAGTACCAAAAGCAGTAACTGTAATGGGGTTATAACATATAATTGTACATAAATGTAAGAATTGTCATACGTTTACAGAATAAAGAAACATGTTACTGTGTTCAGATGAGTGAATGTGTGTGTTACTGCAGAACATTCAACCTCTGACCAGTTAATGCTTTTGTTTTTCTTTTTTAGCATTTTAATATAGTGATTTACCTTCTGCTTTAAAGCTTGTGGACAATAAGTTGGGTTTTTTTTGTTTTCAAAATATAATGTAAATATTTTAAGGACAACATTGGGCAGAATGTGAAATACGTTTTTTTGGGCGTTTTTTTTTTGGAAAAAATACAGAAAATAAAAACTGGCCTTTTTAATCCAACTAATCGATTAATAGAATAAATAATCAACAGAATAATTGAATATCAAAATAATTGTTAGTTGCAGCCCTACTGACAACCCTCAAATCAGTAGCGGAATGTCCAATTAATATACTACAGCATAAACAGTCATACTAAAGACATGGAGCTCATAACACCTGTGAACAGCAGTGGACTCTGTCAGTGTAAAAGCAATGGCGATATCCACAATAATTTACTGTGATGTCATTTGTCAGAATATCTATATTGTGTCATCATATACAGTAAGCTAGCCCTTATGTGAAATACCATGTACTTTGGACTTTAAAATATTTCTATAAATTGTGTAGTTTTTGTCTTTAAAATATATGCAGTTGTTATGCCCTCCCATTTCATATTAAATGATTGATTTTATCACTTAAAAAAGAGTTTTTTCATAGATTCAAATCTAAATTTTGTTGTTATTATTATATACTGTATATCATAATAGATTTTTGCTGTGTTGGCCACCCATATTTCACATGGTCTTTTGCAATTTTAATAAAACAGCATCTTGCTACTATGATTATAAAGTTGTATTAACAGCTATATTATCCTGTATTCTAGCTCCATATCGAATAAGTGATGCTCGTCTAGCTGAGAGAATGTTGGGTCGAGCTGTGGAGCACCAGTTTGAGACGGACGATGGATCAAAGAATGGCTGGAAAGGGTTGGTGCTTGGCAGTGCTCCCATCATGCCCACATGGTTTTTCATTACTTATGAGAAGGACCCTGTTCTTTATGTATACCAACTTCTTGAGGACTATAAAGAAGGTGACCTTCAAATACTCCCAGATGTAGGTGAGTGATTCTATCTGTCTGGTACTCATGTAAAGCTTTATGTTGGGTGTAATTTATTAATGACTTAACAAAGATTAAGTCAGCATGTATTTAAAGTCAAGCAATGCAAAGCACCTAAAATTGTTGTGCAATCGTGTTTAGCAGGTGGAAGGTTATCTAGAAAGGGGAGCAGTTGCTCACGTAGCTTAAGCGTGCATCATTGTTAAAAGGGGAAACTGGAATAAACCAGCACAAACAAACTTTAATGATTAAACATATTAATTAAAAAACTGTGTGAGAGGCCTAAACCATGCCATGTGGCATGCTTATTCACTTCTTCAGCAAGACAAAAACTGTGCTGATATTGGCAATATTCCATCAAAATAAATAGGACAAATATATGTTCCTTCTCATTACAGTTGAACATATGGGTCATAAAATTCACCCAAAGCATAACTTTCCACTACTGTTTCTCCCCTTTTTTTTTGTTTCTGGTGTATGTGTGGTCAAATTGAACAACATCTATGGTCACTAGTCAGATGTACTAGTCTGATTTATGAAATGTTTGCAAATGTTACAGAAATTATGCTGCTCTTAAAGTGGATTGCATTGAGAAATGTACAGATTTGCTGCAGTCTGAATCTGAGAGCGATTGTTCTCAGTGCCCCATGCATTATTGGTCTGGTTTCAGACTAATTGGATTCTGTTTAACTCCGGTGCATCTGTGTTCATCTTATCACGAACACATATGGAGAACACAAAGCATCTCACCATTTTTTTTGTTGTTTTTAAAAATGATTTTAAGCAGCATTAGACCTCACAAAAATCCATTGCCACTCATGGTACATGTGTGCTGTGGAAACTAATGATGTCATAGGCTGAAACACATGCATAGGTTGCTTTACTTCCTGAACAAGTGCAGATCCGTTGCATTCACTTTCACGGGAATCGCAGTTCCGTTCCAGTACAACCGAACTCCTACAGGTAGTCCTGGGTTCCATACGCTTCTTTCACCTTACAGATTGTTCATACAAACCATGCTGAGGATGAGAATACTGGTGCTCTTCTTTACTGAGTATGAGAATCACTCAAAGTCCTGATACTGTTCTACTGAATCACTGTTTGATTTCCACCTCACAGGAATCTACCTTGTATGCCTTTTCGATCTCCATCATGCCTTTCAGCCTGTTTTACCATTAACGTCTATTAACTTTTGGTAGCTTTAATTCTGTGCTGCTATGAGCTAGAAAGTGTGGTTTGCTGTAGAGTTCAGGCCTGGAGAGTTAGTTACACACACTGACCTGTATGAGCATTCACAAAGACTTCAGATTTATTCATGCAAAACAGAAGTATTGATACACATTGTACACAGCAGTGCATGGACGGTTTCTACTGGTCCAGGTGTCAGACAGATTTAGTCAAAACACACAGCACATAGCTATGATACAAAATAAGTCCCATGTCATGTTGACACGGAAGTACATAATAATATAATCAAGGATAGCAGTTGATCAGCTTATTCAAAGAGGTAACTAAATGATTACGTTCATCATGTATTTGAGAGCAGTTCATAATATAAGAGGGTACATAAAAATAAAATAAGAGAATTTCCTTTCAATCACTTTTTAAGTTTTTAAGAGTCCCTTTTATGGTGTTCCCCATAGCACACGATAGCTAATCAGTAAACATAGGGGTAGCTTGGGCATACTCTAATCTACAGGAGCAGATTGATAAATTATTTAATGCTGCAGTGCCAATAATATTGGCAGAAATGTAGGTGGGTTAAGCCCCGATGTGACATGTTTGAACTTCAATCCTCAACATAGAGACTGCGTGCTGACTGATAATGCATAAAAATCTTCTTTAAATCAACAAGGAGTGCTGTAACAACACGGATGTTCTGCTGTTTATTTGCATTGGCCTGATAAGTACGCAGTTTTAAGACCAAATGTGTGTATCTGTCATTATGTTTTTATCCCAGTGCTGGTTGGTGTAAAAAAAAAAACACTGCCTTACTGGCAGTGTGCATTTAAAGCTGCAGCGCCAATAATATTGTCAGAAATGTACGTGGATTAAGCCACGATGTGACACTGCTCTGAAGAACCTATAATAAAAGATAAACTTCTTTAATCTCCAAAGAACCATACAGATGCATCTAAAAAATTTGAAGATTTTTGTAGAACTTTCATATATTCTAGATTCAGTACACATAAAGCGAAATATTTCAAGGATTTTGTTGTTTTATTGTTGATGATTACAGCTTACAGCTCATGGAAATAAAAATCCAGTATCTCAAAATATTAGAATAAAGACTTTATAATACAGAAATGTTGACCTTCTAAAAAGTACATTAATTTATGCACTCAATACTTGGTCTGGACTCCTTTTGCACGTATTACTGCATCAATGCGGCATGGCATGGAGACAATCGCCTTGAGGCACTATTGAGGTGTTCTGGAAGCCCAAGCTTTGATTGCAGCCTTCAGCTCGTCTGTATTGTTGAGTCTAGTGTTTCTCATAGATTCTCTATATGGTTCAGGTCAGGCGAGTTGTCTGGACAATCAAGCACAGTAATATCAGGGCCAGCAAACCAGTTACTAGTAGTTTTGGCACCGTGGGCAGGTGCCAAGTCCTGCTGGAAAAGGAAATCAGCATCTCCATAAAGCTTGTCAGCAAATGGAAGAATGAAGTGTTCTAAAATCTGCTGGTAGATGCTGCATTGACTCTCACCTATAGAAAACACAGTGGCCCAACACCAGCATATGACATGGCACCCCAAACCATCACTGAGTGTGGAAATGTTACACTGGACTTCAAGCAACTTGGATTCTGTACCTTGATTTCCAAATGAAATGCAAAATTTACTTTCATTTTCCCCATGATTGTGGTTGTGTGTACTGAAATAGACTGCGAGATTAAAGGCTGTGGAAACCTTTGCAGGCGTTTTGAGTTAATTATCTGATTAGAGCTAATTAGGTCAACATTTCTGTATTAAAAATTCTTTATTCTAATATTTTGAGATACTGTTGTTGTTGTTGTTTATTATTATTTAAATGAGCTTTATGCCTTAATCATCAAGATTAAAACAAACAAAAAAAGGCTTGAAATATTTCACTTTATTTGTGATGAATCTGGAATATATGAAAGTTCCACTTTTTGAATTATGGAAAACAATTTTCCACGATATGCTGTTTTTTTTAGATGCAACTGTATAGCTCAAGTCAAGAACCCTATACAATGAAAAATGGTTCTTGACAAGAAGAAGGTTCTTTGCAGAACCTATGATGCTGTAAAGAACCATTGATGAACCTTTATTTTTTAATAGTGTAGATCCAGAATGGGGTTGTTTCCACCTTGTTTTACTTCTTCTTTTGGAGTCAGATAATCTCTGAAAATGAGGTGATCTCACTGATTCACCAGTAGTAAGAGCAGTCAGAATAGCCAGTTGGTGTCGGTCTTGCATCTTTGTGGAGTGCACCCATGTGTTTGGTGGTGGTGAAAATGTAAGCTTTTTTCAGATAAGATTCTTCTTTCAGATAAGATTCACTTTCTGTGACTTATGCCCTGGAAGCATGGTTATGTCCTTATCTAGCACAAACTTTAGTGCTTTGAATTTCTATTGCGGCACCACTGTGGATCACATGGTATCTTATGTAACTCTCGGCATCCACGGTTGTGGTTTTTGAAGTCCAGCTTTGTTGGATTAGTTTGATGGATCAGAGGGTTTCATTTGAGAGTGCCACTTTTTGTAAAGTGTAAACAAGTCAGTAAGCTGAACAAATCACTCCACTACTTCCAAATGCATGCCAGGGAATGGGGTTCTGAAGCAGTCATGCCGTAGTGTGCTTAAATGAAACTTAAGATGTTAATGGTCACATTTTTATGGCAGAAAGAATCAGGTACCGATACATTTTTTTCAAAGTAAAGTGTATTGTTCCTTTAGCATTCATTTAGCATTCATTTCACCATAACGTCCCCTTCAAAAGTATTGGAACAGCATGGCCAATTCTTTTGTTCTTTGCTATACACTGAAGATATTTGTGTTTGACATCCAAAGATGAATGAGATGTTAGAATTTCAGCTTTCATTTCCTGATATTTACTTATAGATATGTTTAACACCTTGGAATATGACACCTTTATTGGCAGACCACCCAATTTTTGGGTGAGAAGAATTATTGGAACAGACAATCGTCAAATAAATTAAATACTTATTATGCCACATGTCTGTTGAATTCTCAGTTCTGATCAAAACGTTGAACAGACATTCTTTAGGTGTGCAATTATTTTTCAGTAAATGCACAGCTAACGTAGTTCCAATCAGATCTTGACCACATTACAGTTCTAGATTACTTTGCCAAGTTAACTGAAATAACAGAAAAGTTTGCCTACTGTCCACCTTAGCACACACATTTAACAACAAGCAAAATGACAGAATTTTCCAGAAATAAATAAGTGATAATTGAGGACCAGCCATTGAATTATTAGAAAAATAATGCACACCGAGGTGGGAATGTGATCACGTGTCGAAGTCATTTAGCCATTCATATGCAGTTATTGTAGAAAAGATAGAGCAAGAAAAAATAGAACGCATGTCCAAGAGAGCACGTGTGATTGTATTAATGAGACAGAAACAGTTATAACTATTTATTTATTCGTTGTTTTCTGCAGTAATAAAAAAACAAACAAAAAACAAAACCGTGAACAATGCCTATCAATATTTATTTATTTGTTTGTTCTATTTTTATATTATCAGCATTAAATGGAAAAAAATAACTGCCCCCCCCCTTCTCTCTCTTCAGTAACTGCATTTCAATGGCTCAAGTCTCCATTACTATTTCTAAAATGATGTTTTGGAATTAGCATCAGAGGCTTGAAATGGGATGCATAATAAATTAGTTCCACACTGTTAGATACAAGGAATCTCAGATTATGTCCTTCAGTCCTCCGTCACCCTTACACTCTTTTTATTTCTCTTAACTCTTAGTTCTGTGCTGCTATGAGCTAGAAAGTGTGATTTACCACAGAGTATTCAGGTGCCTGGAGAGTCTAATTGAACACACACTGATACACATGGTGTTCACAGAGGCTTCCAGTTCAATTCGTCTAGAACAGGAGTATTTATACACATAGAAACATCATTGTCTAGTAGGCAGGTTTCTACTGGTGCAGGTGCTAGATAGATTTTGACAAAACACACAGCACACTACGAAAATAAGTCTTTTCAAGATATAGAAAATACACGTCAGCTCTAATAAAGGATGGCAGTTGATCAGATTATTCAAAGAGGTAATTAAATGAATACATTCATCAAAGGTATTTGATAGCACAGAGAAACTATAACCCAGTATTCTCCGTGTCTAAGGTGTCTTAATAGCAATTCATAATATAAGAGAATACATGATATAAGCGAATTTCCTTTCTCACACATGAGCGTTTTAAGGAAAAACCCTGACAAATATATTGGGGTGTGGTAACTGTGGTATAAGCTGAATAATTGACTCTGGCCTGTTGAAATGCACACTCAAGGTGTAAGGGCCACTCAAATTGGCGGCCACATTATCACCTCAGGGTGTGCATTATTTTCTAATAATTCAACAGGTACATTGTAAATAATTCCTTACTTATATGGTTGAATATCCCTTGCTTACAATTACTGCATCAAGCTGCCATCCCACTAACATGAGCAAACATTTCCAGGCTTGTCACTGCAGCTTATTTCAGTTGTTGTTTGTTCTGGGGGGTTTCTCCCTTCAGTTTCCTCTTCAGGAGGTGAAATTCATGCTCAGCTGGGGTAAGTTCTGGTGATTGACTTGGCCAGTCTAAAACCTTCCACTTTTTTCTCCTGATCAAGTCCATTGTTGTGCTTGGCAGCCTCATTGTCTTGCTGCATGATGAAGACCCTCCAAATTAGATTGTATGCATTATTCTGTAAATTATCAGACAGAATGGTTCTGTAAACTTCTGAATTCATTTTGCTGTTGCCATCATGAGTTACATCATCAGTAAAGATTATAAGCCTATTCCAGAAGCAACCATGCCTTGACTCTACCTCCACCACATGGCTCATTTCTATATTTCTTTGCAAATTCTTACTGCTGATGAGGGTTTTGCATCTTGTGGTATGGCCTCTATATTTTTGCTCTCAAAGTGTTCTTTGAATGGTGAATTATGAAATGTATACAAATAGTTCTAAGATTCTACTTTGCCCTCAAGTTATTGCTGACAATATCATTTGTACTAAAAAAACCTTTTGTTTTAAATTGAAGCAGAAGTATTTTCATTAGTGGGCTCACCTGTGTGTGTTTGTTTGTGTGTGTATGAATATTTGGAAAGCAATTATATTTCTGATAACTGTAGGATAGGTAGATATCTTAGGAGCACAACCATACTCATCATGTGAAAATGCAAATGTGTACTTTAAATTTCTCCATTTTACAGAAGACCCCACTGAAGTGAAAGAGGCTGGTGAAGTTTTTGACAGTCTTATTGGAAAGCAAGTGGAATATTCAAACGGGGATGGTGCACAGAGGACCGGCATGATTATTCATCAGGTTCAGGCTAAGCCATCCATCTACTTTATTAAATTTGATGACGACTATCATATCTATGTTTATGACATGGTTTGAGTTTAGACATTTGACACTATGATACATTTCTTGCCTTTTACTGTTGTTTCTGTGAATGTTTTGTATATGAAAGCCTTTCCGTTATTGCTTAATTTGGCTGCCAGATGTTGCTGTTGTGAAGCTGCAATGAAGTGGTTTTACTATTACATAATTATTTGTGACATTGGTTGTTGTCTTGCTTGCTCCCTTGTGGATGTGCAGCCAACAGCAACTTGACTGGTTCTTGTTTGTGTTCATTTGTTTTTCATTTGCTTAAAGATGTTACTGTTACCTTTTCAAAAGTAATTTTGTCTTTCCTTATCCTTATTATATCGTGGACTTAGTGCAAGGCATAAAGCAACCATATGTACTTAATTGTTTTCTATTGAAGGAATAAACTCAAATATGATATGGATATTTATTTGACCTCTTTATGTTGTGGTTATGGATTCCATTATTCTGAATGTTTTAATATGATGAACTCAAATGTATGAACTCAAAAGATTAATTAATTAAAGCAAATTAAATCAAACAAATTAAATGATATATCAGGAATGGTAGGGTCTTCTAGACATTGCAAGAATAAAAAAAAAGGGTATTATGCACCAACTTCCTGGTGTTTCTGATTTTCAGAAAATTAAGCATATACAGTATGCACAATAAATCCTGCTTATATACTGCAAACCTTTTTATTCTGGGCCTTAAATGTTAGACTAGCTTTTATCTACTGTACAATCATCTGTATCTCATATACACTATATATGCAAAAGTATGTGGACTCCCCTCATAATTATTGAGATAAGGAGTTTGTCACACCCACTGACAGTGCATAAAATCAAGCACACAGCTAGGCAATCTCCACAGACAGACATTAGCAGTAGAATGGGTTGTATTGAATTGTCTGTTATTGTGAAATGGATGTGTCTAGGAGGAACAACTGCTCAGCCAGAAGTAGATCGTGTGTAAAAATTGCATACCCTCTGTTGTATCACTCAATTGAATTGACTGTTATTGTGAAATGGATGTGTCTAGGAGGAACAACTGCTCAGCCAGAAGTAGATTGTGTGTAAAAATTGCATACCCTCTGTTGTATCACTCACCACATATTTCCAAACTCTCTCTTCAGCACAAGAACTGTGCATTGTTAGCTACATGAAATGGGTTTCCAAGGCTGAGCCACCTTTCACAAGCTTAAGATCATTATCCGCTAGTGTGGGCTGGAGTGGTGTAATGCATGAATGATTATTAATATTAATGCCCATGACTTTGGAATAGGATGTCGAACAAGCTCATATAGGTATGATAGTTAGGTGTCCACATACATTTGGCCATATAGTATGCACGCAGGTAATTAATGTTCCATCTTCTCACAGATTGAAACTTTATAATATGTAGCTAAAACAGATTTAACCCGTTCACAAACAAGTGTAAAAATGTACAAATTTACAGTCCTCTCCGAAACCATTGTTTTTGCTTTTGACTGAAGACATTTGTGTTTGAGATCAAAAGATGAATATGAGAAGAGTTTAGAATTTCAGCTTTTATTTCCTGTTATTTATATGTAAACAACAAAGAACATAGCACATTTAGTATCAGACCACCCAATTTGTAGGCGAGCAAAAATATTGGAATGTGACTGATTGACAGGTGTTTCTTGTTACCCAGGTGTGTCCTGTTAGATTGATTGTTTAAACAATAAATAGCTCTGAAAATCTACTCTTGGTTTTAGCTTCAGTTTGACCTGTGGAGACTGCATTTGTTGTTTAAAGGATAAGCCATTTTGAAGCTGATAAAAGAGGGCATAGCCAATACAACAATTTGGAATGTCCTGAAAAAGAAGGAAACCAAAGGTGTGCTGAACAACAGACATCGAATGGGTCAGCCATTTGTGAGAGCTGTGAAGAAATACCCCAAAACAACAGTCACTGACATCACCAACAACCTACACAAGGCAGGAATGAAGGCATTAAAATCCACCGTTTGAAGAAGAAGACAAAAATATAGAGGGCATACAACAAGATGCAAAAGACTCATGAGCAGTAAGCTTCTCCAGAAAGGCCAGATTGGAATTTGCAGAGAAATACAGAGATAGAGATAGGCCACAAAGGTTCTGGAACCCAGATGAACCTCTACAAAAGTGGTGGAAAGGCCAAAGTGTGGAGAAAGGAAGAAAATCTGCTCATGATCCAAAACATACAAGCTCATCCATGAAACATGGTGGAGGTATTGTCCTGGTTTGGACTTGTGTGGCTACTTCTGGACCAGGCTCACTAATCTTTATTGATGATGGTGGTAGAAGCAGAATTAATTCAGAAGTTTACAGGAACATTTTGTCTGCCAATTTACATAGAAATGCATCCAAATTTAGGAACTTTATCATGCAGCAAGACAATGAACAAAGGAACTTTATCATGCAGCAAGACAATAATCCTAAGCACACTGTCAACTCAACAAAGGATTTTATTAGGGGGGGAAAGTGAAGGTTTTAGACTGACCAAGTCAGTCACCAGATCTTACCCCAATTGAGCATGTATTTCACCTCCTGAAGATGAGACTGACAGGCAAAAACCCCCGAAACCAAGAACAATTAAAAGAGGATGTGGTAAAAGCGAGGAAAAGCATCACAACAGAAGAAACCAACAATATTGTGGTCAATGAGTTGTAGGTACTTACAGTCTCAAATAGAGTCACAACTTTCTTCTCAAATATACACACAAACCATCCAATAATCACAACAAATTAATGTATCAGTGGCAAAACATTTAATAAAATTGGTGAAAGCACAAAAAGTACTGAGCCATTAAATCTGTACATTTGTTGAAAAGAAATTCAAAATAATTTTAAAAAATTATGTAATTCAGAACCCTAGTCTTCTATGACATGTCCCTCTGGGGAACATTTCAAGGTTTTAATTAGAAGCATAGAACATAAGCTTTCACTTTCAGAGAGGCTCCAAGCAGAACCCCTTGAGAAAGCAGAAAGTTAGAGGTCACATTACACTCTTCTGCTGCCAAAATTTGGGAGCAAACATATCTATTTTGTGCAGGATACTTTTCTTGTAATAACATACATGAAATCTCCCTTGCTTGTGTGCAGATTTGCTTTGCTTTTGCATAAAATGTACACACATTTATAATGCTTATTGACAACATTTAATACCTAAAATATCTTTAAACAAAATATTCGTCATAAAATTTATGCTTTATGCCTGTCCAAATACAAAACATTAAACACATAATAACTGAGGCCTAATACAAAACAGTAATATTTGTGGAGTGGTGTGAGAACAACAAACTGCGTCTCAATGTGTCCAAGTCCAAGGAGTTGGTGTTGGACTATAGGAGAAAGAAGACAGTAACCCAGCCCATATTCATCAAGGGAGAGGAAGTCATGGTGGTCAGTGATTATAAATATTTTGGTGTCCACCTCATCAGCAGACTAGACTGGAGAACCAACAGCGAGGCAGTCTACAAGAAGGGTATGAGCAGACCAAATTGCTGGAGACATTTTACCAGTCTGTGGTTGCGAGAGTAGCATCAGAGCTGCTGATGCAAAGAAGCTCAATAAGCTAATCCGGAAAGCTGGCTCCATCCTAGGCTACAAGCTTGAAACCCTGGTGAATGATGGTGGACAGGCAGATAGTGGACAAAATTAAGAGGATCATGAACAATGGCAAACACACTGGCCAAACAGCCCAGCTCCTTCTCCAGTAGGTTATGGCAGCTTCACTGTAACAAAGAAAGATACAGTAATTCAGTAATAAGTACTTCTTGACCACTGGTATCTGACTCTACAATGAGTCAACAATAATGTTGGGTAGCTATGTGGTTGGTGATATATTGGAGATGATAGACATACTACATGATAGACTATATTGTGCATACTACACAACAATTTGTACATAGGGTCACTGCACACTCTTACACACACACTGCCACTTTACATTTTTATACACACATTAACGAAACTGCTCATCACACATATCTAATGTACAGTTTTAAATCTTCCAACCTGTAATATATTTCATGCAGTTAATCTGTACTGGAACCTCCATACATATCTATACCGCTTATCCTCCAGGGTCACAGGGAACCTGGAGCCTATCCCAGGAAGCATCGGGCACAATGCGGGGTACACCCTGTACAGGGTGCCAATCCATCGCAGGGCACAATCACACACATTCATACACTTTGGACATGCAATCAGCCTACCATGCATGTCTTTGGACTGGGGAAGGAAACCCCCACAGCATGGGGAGAACATGAAAAACATTCCTCACACAAAGGGCCACGGTGGGATTCGAACCCCCGACCCTGATGGCAGGAGGCGAATGTGCTAACTACTAAGCCACTGTGTGCTACTGGATCCTTAGGGGCAGTGGTGGTTGATGGTTAAGTCTCTGGGTTACTGATTGGAAGGTTGGGGGTTCAAGCCCCAGCACTGCCAAGCTGTCACTGTTGGGCCCTTTAGCAAGGCCCTTAACCC
>JAOUWY010000049.1:2609921-2620178 GCA_025728095.1 Prietella phreatophila | reverse complement strand
TGCCTTGTGCCCCATGCTTCCTGGGATAGGCTCCAGGTTCCCCGCGACCCTGAAGAAGGAATAAGCGGTAGAAGATGAGATGAGATAATAATAATGATAATAATAATAATAATAATAATAATAATAATTATTATTATTATTATTATTATTATTATTATTAGTAGTAGTAGTAGTAGTAGTAATAATAGTAGAATAATTAATTTACAGTTACACATTTTTGTAGTTTTATTTTGTGACAAAAAGTAAACAAATTCATTATGTACACGGAATAACCAGTTATTAATTATGCCTTAATTGTACCGTCCCAGACTATATACTGTAGCATATTACTCTTGTATGGGTAACACATAACTAAACAAAACATGCAAGTTTTAATTCATGAGCTGATGCATTTACACCTTTACTTGGTAATCGCGCTCAGTAATAAGCTTAAGGGCAAATGTAAACTATCAATCAGACCTCACTTAATGTTTTGTGTGAAGGAAATAAATAGTAGTAAATAGGCATATTAAATAAACAAATAAACAAATAAATAAATAAATAAAAACACGTAACAGTCATATACTACTTATGATTATAATAATTATTTGGACAGACCACTGATTTGTGCATAGGTCAGTATATGGGTAAAGGTATATATACCTGAAAAGTGCTTGTTTTTTCACAGTGTTAATATCTACAAGCGTTAACAGCATCTAAAGGTAGTGCGCTTTGACCAGATCAAAACACGATGTGGATGAATCTTGAAGGACTGTGGAACTAAATTGATAAAAGGTGCTAATGACACCTTAAAGAACTTGTATAGTGAATATCATATATTGTATATCTTGTATAGTGAAATTTTAAAATCTTTTCTGAAGTAAAATGTTTGGATTAAAATAGCACAACAGCATACGGAGGAAATAGAAAATAAAAATGTCATGGACTTTTCGGTGAGTCAGTGATATTTAATTCAATTAAATTTTATTTGTATAAAGCATTTAACAATGATAATTGTCACAAAGCAGCTTTACAGAAATATATACATTCAGGATATACATTTTAAAGTTGTACATTTCTCCCTAATGAGCAAGCCAGAGGCGATGGAGAGGATAGGAGGAAGAATCATTGAGAGGAACCAAACTCAGATTAGAACCTAAGCTCATTTGGGTGACATCAAATATTGCAATTAATAAATTATTCATTTAAATAACTGTGTACTACATGGTCAAAAAGTGCAATTCTGTAACAAGGAAATTCATTATAGTTTTCACATGAAGTCTATTTTGTTGAAGTTATCAACTGTTCACTGATGGAGACTTGAGTGCAAAACTGGTATGGAAATGTTTAAATACTTATACATGGGAATGCATGAGTTTGAGGATTATATAAGTCCTCAGGGGAAAGGTTAGCAGTATACAGGCCTGTCACAGCTGCAGTGAAGATGTAAACAAGGGCCTCTTTCTCTCTGGTCCACTCAGTCCTCCACAGGCAGATGAGTATACGTGATGACAGACACCCAGGCCCTTGGATCCTAATATGGATGTGTGTGGCAGATGTTTTGCTCCTCCAGGGTTTCGATATCCCTCCCAGTGAGTCCGCACTGACCCATGACTGACCTCTTAGACTAACCACTTTCAATCATCCTTATAGCTGAGGGGTGGTAACAACATTTACTTATATGTTTTTTGTTTGTGTGAAATCTGATGAGGACTGTCTGTGAATTTATGGATTTGTTTTTATTGGTATCACAGTTCTGGAGTTTGTTTGTTTTTTTTTACTATGCGAAGTGCTGTTATTATAATATAATCACATACTACCCATTAAATATCAGAATATAATTTTGCAAATTAGGATACATTTGCAATTTATGTGTGTGTAATGATATACTCTGGTCATGATTTGATTCAATTTATGATACTGGCTTCAGATTTCATATTGATTTGATTTTCAGAATATCCATCCATCTTCTACCGCTTATTCCTTCTTCAGGGTTGCGGGGAGCCTGGAGCCTATCCCAGGAAGCAGGGTACACCCTGGACAGGGTGCCAGTCCATAGAAGGGCACAATCTTACACATCACATACACACTCACGCACACATTCATACACTACAGAGAATTTAGACACGCCAATTTGGACCTTTTGACTGGGGGAGGAAACCGGAGTACCCAGAGGAAACCCCGGCAGCACGGGGAGAGCATGCAAACTCTGCACACACACAATTCCCCGACGGGAATTGAACCTCGGACCCTGGAGGTGTGAGGCGAACATGTTAACCACTAAGCCACCATGCGCCCGATTTTCAGAATATTTTTTTTTTTAAATCATAAAGTATGTGAAACAATGTGGTTTTTGTCTGTATTAACATTGCTACAAACATCGGTTAATATTGTAAACAATATTTACTACAGGTCCATAATATCTTAAAAATAAATAAATAAATGTTTAACTTCTCCCACAAAAATTGACTGAATAAACAAAGTCTCTGACCTGGGGAAAATGATGGATTAAAATATAATGAGCTCTGTAGCAGTGCCTGAAGTGTCATTTTAACTGGAAATAGAGCTCCAAATGGCTAAAATTCCGAGTGTATTTTTTGAAAGCTACTGAAGAGCACTTTTTAACTTTTATAATGTGGTCCTGTAGCCATATAATCTATAATACATGTAAGTCATTATGATCAGGAGCTTTCGGATCTTTATGTTTTAACTCAATTGCACTATTAATTGCAACTTCACTATTAACTCAAATAGAGCAATTGCATTAGATACATAATTAATAGAATTATTCCCACAATGTGAATTGCACATTCTCTTGATGCACATTGTCAAATGTGTACATTGTGAAGCATTGTGTCATGATGCATTGTTACACCACTATGATATACTCATTCATTGTATTCCTGTGTTGAAAACTCGATGACTATCCATCTGATCTTCTTTCATTTGGGAAATGTTCACCATCTCTACCATGTTCACCATCTTTTCATAATCTATCAAGAGCCATATTGAAAAGAACACCATACATATGAAAACAGAACATAAATGTTATCCAAAAATAAATAAATAAATAAATCATTCAGCAACTTTATATTTGTACTGGTAGTCTAAATAAGCAGTCCCATATGAAATGACATTTCAAGTAAAAAATATTAATGTTACAAATATATTATTTACATGCCACTCAGTACATCCATGTGGATGGTGCTCTAGCATTTAACATGGTCGCTACAACCTCAGTTGAGCTGGTGCCCCTCAGGGGACTGGCCCACAGTTTCCATAGTTCTGACCGAGGGTGATAAATCAGCCCTCCGGCTTGAGACAGTAGATTCCTGCGGATGGGAATCTCCCAAGGAGTGCCGTCGAGCAGGGACATTATCTCCGAGAACCATATTCGAGCTGGCCAATAAGATGCTACTAGCAGCAGACATAGACGGTCTTGGCGAACTCTTTATAGAACTTGTGGGAGCAGAGTGATCGGGGGGAAAGCATATAGATGTGACCTTGGCCACGTGTGCACCATGGTGTCCAGCCCCAATGGTGCAGGAAGAGTGAGGGCGAACCACAGTGGGCAGTGTGTCATCTCCTCGGAGGCGAACACATCCACTTCCGGTCCGAACCTCCGCCATATGGACTCCAGCACTTGTGGATGGAGCCTCCAACCCCCGGGCCTCAGCCCCTGCCTCAACAGGATGTCTGCCCCTACATTCCGACTGCCCAGAATGTACATTGCACTCACTGACAAGAACTTTCCCTCTGCCCAGAGAATGAATAGTTGCGCCTGCCTGAACAGAGGGCGTGAACGTAACCATCCTTGGTGGTTGATATATGAAACCACTGCTGTGTTGTCTAAGACAACTAGCACATTATGACCTCTCAACTGATGAAGAAAGATCTTCAATGCTAGGAATACAGCCCGCAACTCTAGGCGGTTTATATGCCACTCCAGATGAGGGCTGCTCCAAAGACCGTGTGCTGGACAGGGATTTAAGACTGCACCCCATTCCATGAGGGACGCATCTGTCATTACCATCTTGCGGTAAGGGGATGCCCCTAGAGTGTGACCCGAGGCTAGGAACTGCAGGCACCTCCAAATACTCAGAGCATGTAGGCATTGCCGCATGACACTGATTACTCTCAGAGGTTTCATCCTTGGATGAAACCCTCGACTTTTCAGCCACCACTGAAATGGTTTCATGTGCAATAGGCCCAACAATTTGACGTTGGCTGCTGCTGTCATAAGGCCCAACAACCTCTCATAAAGACTGGAGGGGATGCACAGACCTAGCCTTATCTTGCTCAAAGTTGATATGATTGATTGTACGAGTGTTAGGGATAGATAGGCCCTCAGTAGAACCCCTAGAAAAGTTGTCCTCTGCACTGGAGAAAGCTTACTTTTCCTTGAGGTTCAACCTGAGCCCCAAGCTCCTTATTTGGGTGAGAACAGCATCTCGATGTTGAACCGCCTGTTCCTTGGATCGTGCTGGATAGGACACGGATGCCCCTCAGTTGCAAGGGAGCCAGAGAAGCACTTTGTGAAGGTGCGACGGGATTAAGCTAGCCCAAAGGGAAGCACCCAAAATTGGTATGTGCTTTTTCCAAATGCAAACCTCAGGAACGTCCTGTGACTGGGCAATATTCCTATGTGGAAATATGCATCTTTCAGATCTATCGTCACAAACCAGTCCTCTGACTGAATCTGTGGAACGATAAGTTTGAGTGTCAGCATATTCAACCTGTATGTCCGAAGAGTACGGTTCAGATGACGCAGATCTAAAACTGGCCACATACTCCCATCTTTTTTGCGTACCAGGAAATAACAGATGTGAAAATCCTCCCTCCCTTAGGGGACGGGGTACATGTTCTATGGCCCCTTTGTCCAAAGGGGAACTTATTTCCTGCGCTAACATTGGGCTCTGCTCTGTGCTGACAACTGTGGTGAGCACACCTCTGAACCGGGGGGTTGTGCTCTAAACTGTACCCTGTAACCCTTTTCTATGGTAGACAGAACCCACGGAGACACATTTGGCAATAGCGTCCATGCTGCCAAATGGTCTTTCAGTGATGTTAGCTTTTCAACATTTTGTTGGTCCCTCGCCCTGTGACAGCTTGCTGACCAGAGATTACTGAAAATGTGGGATGGCCTTGGCCAGGGCAGGCCCTACAGTAGCACTGGTGGCTAGCTGCCCTAGCAGCCTCATGTCACCTGATACGTCCCTCCGTGGCCCATCAGGACCGTTCCTTCCTTGACTGCTTTTCTTTTATGATCATTCTTAGATCAGGTCTCTTAGCAGGCTGTGGCTGTGTCCGCCCGGTCCCCCTGGCTTTCTGCGGGGGGAGATAAATCTGTAGCACAGCGCAGCACTTTCACTGCCTCAGGCCCAATTCCTTCACCAGTATCGAGCTCACTCAGGAGGTCTGCTTAGTAGGCCTGCAACACTGCCGCATAGGTTTTGCCCACAAATGCCGAAGTGGCCTTACATGGCTTAGATGATAAAGTTGGCCTTCCTAAATTACCTGCCGCTGATGGAGAGAGATGGCTCGCAAGTGCCTCTTTGGCATCGCTAAATAGCCGTGCTGCTCACTCCCCGTGATGGCTGAGTAATCAGATGTTGCGGGGTTATAAACACGGCTCGTGTATGGTTTTCTCCAGAAGTGTAATATCTTATCATGCACTTCTGGAGAAAAGGGGAGTTTCTGTGGTGTGATGGAGCTCTATATTTATTTTCACTGCTGAGGAAGCGCTCATCCGGCCTGCTACGAGCCACTTCCTCTTCCACGGGCCAGTCTATATTCAACTTTTGAACCGCCCTAGTGATCACCTGAAGCAGCTCTTTATATGATTGAGAGCTGCTGTCGGTTTTTGGTGCAATGGCACCCTCTACAGACTCCTTGGAGTCGGAAAGGATGTTTTGGCTTTCCATAGGGGAAGGAGGAGCTCTAAAGTCAAGAGGAGAGCCAGACCTGGTAGCAGAGCAAGAGATAGAGCAGCGCTCATCTCTGACACCTCTTCCAAATCCATACAAGAACCCCAGGACCTGAGCTGACTGGCTGCCTCGGCAGCGGTCGGGTCAGATCTGTGAGGCTCTGAAACCCAACTCCCTTCGGACGAGAAGAGAGCGAGCCGAGAGAGTAGTTGCCTAATCATGAAATGTTCACAATGCTGACAGTCAGACCCCTCGAGGGCTGCTGTCGCATGCTCTATGACCAAACACTTCATACAGAAAGCATGTCCATCTCCTCCTGTGATGAAATGGGAGCAAGGCATAACACACTTCCTGAAATCCCTCTTGCTCATTCTTTCACTCTCTTTTCTTTTTTTTCTTCTAAAAAAGGGATTGACAAGTTTAGAGATATTGAGAAATACAGAGTAGAAATGAAGAGTTTCTTTTTTTTTCTTTTGTAACACAAACAACAGACATGCCGTCCCACTGAAGATAATAAGGCTGGCGGCATGGTTCACAGGTGCAATATATATCATGCGACGCGCTTAATTGTCATGTCACCTGATCATGGCAGGCCTATAAGTAGACGCATGATTTTACACAAGCTTCAGATACCGGTCACGTGCACAAGGGCGTTTCCCGTACTGTTATGCTAAATGCAATGTCAAAGTTCCCTTTGAAAGGGAACAGAGTGCACCATGAACGACCACAGTCACCCTCTACAGGCACATTTCTCTTTTCTGCCCTCTGGAAAACGGCTTAGGACTCAACACACACTATGCGATTCAGGAATAGTTTCTACCCCAATGCCATAAGACATGTTTAACATATATTAATGTGTACTAACAATAATGACACGGGACACTTGATAATAGCAATAATGTCACTTTGCAACTTGTCACTTAATGCCTTACTGTTTTGTCACTTATTGTCAAGGAATTACATATTGTAATTCTTGTGCATTTTTGTAATTTCTGCACGCATGTACATTTGTGTACATAGCAATGATGTATCTATTGTATTTATGTCTTCTCTATAGTCTGTTGAGCAGCATTCAAGAGAGTTTTTCATTGTACTTTGTACATGGTACTTGTACACATGACAATAAACGACTTTGACTTTGACCATTTGCATGCATTGCTTTATCTCCCTTAGTACCATTTGCACGCATTTACATACCTTGCCGAATACCATTTGCTCGCATTCCTATGCCTGATTTCCATATATAGAATTGTTCCATTTTTACATTGATATGCTTCCTGTTTTATGCAAATATGCCCTTTCTCTTAGCCAATCCAAAGTTAACCCATTGTCTCTGTTGTGTGTCGAGCATGATAGATATACTCTACCTGTTCTTATAAATCGGAGATATTACCGCTTGAATTTTGTGGGTCTATTTGTCATTTGGCAACTCTTGCTAGTGCTTGGAACGGGAAGTGTGTGGTGGGGCAAGGGTGCCTTCTTTTTGTGTACTTTCTCTTTCTCTCTTCTTAAGAATAACAACCTGAAGATCACATATCTAACCATAAGATTATGCAGATTACTTCTATTATTATAATTGTTTACATATGACTGAGAGATTTTTAATTGCAAGAGATTTGGTTAATATAGAATCAGAAACTAATGGTCATGAGTTAAAAGACATGCTTGCAAGGAAAACTATAGTAAAACTATACTAAACTATGATACATATTTCTGTCTTTCAATCATGGGTAGATCCAGTTCTATAGAGAACAATGAATTTGCAAATAGACACACAAAAAATGGTACTACATTTATTTACATTTATTCATTTGGCTTTTATCCAAAGCGACTTACAGTCTACTATGTACCATTACAGGTACTATGTACCATTTGTACTATTTGCACAGCTGCAAGGAGTCATAAATTACCCCCTTGACACAGGAACATTTGTTTTACTTTTTCATCAAGCTATCAAATGCTCAAACCACTTTGCTTCACAGGTTTAGGGAAGGATCACCGTGCAATTCACAATGTACCAGTTGTTTTACCTTATCTTAAGATCAGGGGCCTCATTTATAAAATATTCACATGATCAGATCTGACCTTAAATCCCATGAATTTGATCATATATTAAATGTGAAGTACAAATTGGGATTTATAAATCATTAAACAGATGTGAAAATTGTTATTATATATTATGTATATTGGTATATAAGAATAGTATATGGGCTGTACTTGTTTTGTTCAAAAGCATGCTACAATACACAGCAGGTTTTCCAAGATTGATTAAACATTTTCACATATGCAATTTCATTTGCAGAATTTTTTCCTCCCTTTTGTTCTGGTATTAGACTTAAATTCCCATTTTAACAGAAAATTACTCATATTTAACCTAATTTCTATATTGTTTGTGTCCTCTCTCTATAAAAATATTTGTGAACATTCTCAATGTGAGGTCCATGCACTAGTTTACCTACACATATAAAGACCAAGATCTGCGATTAGTTAACAAGCCACAGGAAGCAAGGATTTCTATTAATCATTTGTAGCAACTTTTTTGGAAACATTTCGTATTTGTTTACTCAAGCCTTTAATCAGGCCCTTAATTTATTTATTCATTCATTTATTTATTTATTTTTTAAACCGACACTACTTAGATCTCTGGGCTAACTTTTTAACAACTTAGTACTGCACTGTAGAAAATAACTCTATCTGTTTTGATGGGGCTGGAAAAAAAGCAAAAAGAGGAGAATTTAGTGAAAATCGAATGTATGTCTGTGAAGCTGTAGGCACAGAAAGGCATAACATGTATGTGCATTTAGTTCATATGCCATGATGGAATGTCTTCCAATGTGTTTAGATGATGGTGGAAGTACACCTAATGAGGCTGTGATGGATAGAACCCATCTGAGAATATTGCCATTAATCTTTACAGTGGAAGCAGAAGGTGGCTCACTGTGTTGAGAGTCATACATAGTTGTCCAGGTGCGTTTTCCAATACACATGAAACCAGTAGTATTTGCTGTCTACTTATATTTTTCCATTTTTGCAAACTTCTTCTAGAGTAAAGTAGTTTTTGACTTAGGATAGCAGCATGTACATTGGTTAAAATGTGTTACTTTCTTTTTGGTTTCTTTTCTTTTTTATTTCAGTTTGAGTCTAGAATATGATCTTGAATTGGGACCCTGTCCAGGGTGTACCCTGCCTTGTGCTTGATGCTGGCTGGGATAGGCTCCAGGTTCCCTGTGACCCAGAAAAGGATAAGCAGTATAGAAGATGGATGGATGGATGGACATGATCTTGAATGAGCACACTGTAATGCTCACACACACACACACACACACACACACTTACAGTATCTCACAAAAGTGATTACACCCCTCACATTTTTGTAGTATTTGATTATATCTTTTCATGTGACCACACTGAAGAAATGACACTTTGCTACAATGAAAAGTAGTGAGTGTACAGCTTGTGTAACAGTGTAAACAGTTACTTTGCTGTCCCCTCAAAATAACTCAACACACAGCCATTAATGTCTAAACCGCTGGCAACAAAAGTGAGTACACCCCTACACGAAAATGTCCAAATTGGGCCCAATTGGCCATTTTCCCTCCCTGGTGTCATGTGACTTGTTAGTGTTACAAGGTCTCATTTGTGAATGGGAGCAGGTGTGTTAAATTTGGTATCATCGCTCTCACACTCCCTCATACTGGTCATTGGAAGTTCAACATGACATCTCATAGCAACGAACTCTCTGAGGATCTGAAAAAAAGAATTGTTGCTCTACATAAAGATGGCCTAGGCTGTAAGTCGATTGCCAAGACCCTGACACTGAGCTGCAGCATGGTGGCCAAGACCACACAGTGGTTTAACAGGACAGGTTCCACTCAGAACAGGCCTCGTCATGGTTGAGCAAAGAAGTTGAGTGCACGTGCTCAGCGTCCTATCCAGAGGTTGTCTTGGGGAAATACACACATGAGTGCTGCCAGCATTGCTGCAGAGGTTGAAGGGGTGGGGGGTCTGTCCTGTGGTCTGATGAGACCAAGATAAACTTATTTGGTTCAGATGGTATCAAGTGTGTGTGGCAGCAACCAGTTGAGGAGTACAAAGACAAGTGTGTCTTGCCTACAGTCAAGCATGGTGGTGGAAGTGTCATGATCTGGGGCTGCATGAGTGCTGCTAGCACTGGGGAGATACAGAACCATGAATGCCAACATGTACTGTGACATACTGAAGAGCATGGTCCCTTCCCTTCGGAGACTGGGCCAGAGGGCAGTATTGTAGCATGCTAACGATCCCAAACACACCTCCAAGATGACCACTGCCTTGCTAAAGAAGCTGAGGGTGAAGGTGATGGACTAAACCC
>JAOUWY010000049.1:2583995-2595460 GCA_025728095.1 Prietella phreatophila | reverse complement strand
TGTTTCTATTTCTGTAAAGCTGCTTTGAGACAATGGCTATTGTAAAAAGCGCTATACAAATAAAATTGAATTGAAAATTGAACTAGTTTTGGGCCTCCCAGCCAGCTCCATCAAACCCCTTCAGATGATTCAGAATGCTGCCAAACCAGCATAAGAGAACCCATGCCACACCCCTCTTCATCTCCCTCCACTGGCTTCCTGTAGCTGCCCGCATCAAATTATATGCCTTGATGTTCATCTAAACGACCTTGTCTGGAACAGTACCCTCCTACTTCAACTCTCTCCTGAAGGCTTACGTTCCCTCACACAATCTGTGATCGATTAGCAACAGACATTTAGTAGTTCCCACTCAGCATGGTGCAAGGTCCCTTTCCATAACCTTCACGCTAACTGTTCCTCAGTGGTGGAATGAACTTCCAACCTCAATCTGGACTGCAGAATCTCTCACCATCTTCAAAAAACAGCTAAAAACCCACTTATTCTGTGAACACCTAACCAACTCATAAAAAAATAATAAAATAAAAAAAAACCACCTCTACTCTGTGAACTTTGCTTCTTCTGGACCTCAATTAATGTATCTTGTATGATAGCACTACTTGTATTGTTCTGTGCTTGATATATCGTTTTGCCTGTATTTTTCTCATTTGTAAGTCGCTTTGGATGCTTTAGATAAAAGTGTCTGCTAAGTGAATAAATGTAATGTAAATGTGAAATGTAAGACATTGTCATTGTCACAAAAAGGCAGAGGTCAAAACACAGGCAAAAAAATATAAGTGCCCTCCACTAATATTGGCACCCTTGGTAAATATGAGCAAAGAAGGCTGTGAAAATTTTTATTTATTGATAATATTTATTAACCTTTCGATATTTTGTCAAAGAATTCACAAAACTATTCTGCTCTCATTGATATCAAACAATTGCAAACACAACATGGGTTTGTCTAAAAAAAAACAATTATAAACAATTTTCCCCATTGATATTTAAAATAATTTAGCACACCTGGGTGACTAGGAACGGGAAATTGTTCAACCATGACAGGGGTATAAATATGAGGTAACACATAGGCTAAATTCCCTTAGTCATTCATAACAATTGGTAAGACCAAGGAAGCTGTGATGTGCAGTAAAAGGTTGTTGAGCTTCACAAAATTGGAAGTAGTTATAAGAATATAGCACATGCATTGAAAATGCACATCTCGACCATCAGGGCAATAATTAAGATTGATATAAATCAACCTGTAATTGGACATGCGTCTATATTGTCTCAATGCACTGTGAAGAGGATGGTTTGAGTGGCCAAAAAAGGATCACAGCTGGAGAATTGCAGAAGGTAGTTGCGTCTTGGGGTCCGAAAGTCTCCAAGACTACAATCCGAAGTCACCTACATCACCACAAGTTGCTTGGAAGGGTTTCAAGAAAAAAAGCCTCTACTCTCATCCAAAAACAAACTCAAGCATCTTCAGGGTGCCAGACATTACTGGAACTTCTAATGGGATTGGGTTATATGGTCAGATGAAACCAAAATAGAGCATTTCAAATAAAACCCCAAAAAAACAAAACAAAAACTGGAAATATGACAGTCTCATCAACAGCCTTAACACAGCAGGTAGTACTGTAGCACAAGTTCATGGATAATATTTAATCTTTAGGAATTTAGCAACAGCCATGTTAGAAATGTTACCAGATACCATGACATCTTTTGTCATGAGTTGCCATTCTTCGCAACTTATTGAAACCTTCTCCGTCAAGACATTGCTCTTGATTAGAGCATGTAAAATATAAGCAGTAAGTGGTAAAGATGACATAAGATTATATAGTGACTCCATCAGTGTAATGTCCACACAGGTACTCAATATTGATTATTGATGCAATTGATGTGCTGTAAATATTTTAGCCTTTGAAATACTTTTCTTGGGTTTGCTAGGAGCCTAGGGAACAGGAAGTGAGAAGTGAGTGATTGTTTATATTAAGTCATAACAGTAATTCACTGATATTATATGTATGTATGTATGTTGATCACAAATATGGGTTTTGCTTGTGCAATTCACTGTTATCTGTATTGACTGGCACTGTGTTTATGCAAGATGGGGAAACTAGTGAAAAGTGTCTAGGCAAGCATAACTGGCTGACCCAGGGAAGGCACAGGTCCCTTGGTCAGAGGCGGGGCTAGTCATGGTACTCAAGGTCTGAGTGGTCCTGTAATGTGCTGAGTAGATGCTTGTTTTGCCCCTGGATTATAAAGAAACCCAACAAAAGAGGCAACCACCTCCCATATCTCCCATTTGGACATGGTCAGTAACTATGTAAGCTATATATTATAAATGATTTGTAATAAATTTCAGTGAAGGACTTTTCCCATTCTCTCTCCAAACTCAGGTTTGACCAGAAAAAAAGAGATCTCTCTGGGTTGGGTTGTTGTTGACATAACATAATCTTGTACCAGAGCTAGCACTGCACCTAGACCCAGGTTAATGGCATTAGTGTAAAGAATAAAGGTCAGAAATAAATCTTCAAATATGCAAGTTGGCATTCTTTAGTGAATTCTAGACCTGCCTCCAAGTTAAGTTGTATTCACATAATATTGGGCCTATCTTTGGGAGATCTTTTTTGAGCAATCAACTACAGAGTGAAGGGACATTTGTGCATAATACTAGTTTGAGAGTTGCATTTACATTGATAAAAATGCCTCATGAACATTTAGTAGGTGTCTCGAGAATAGCACGTAAATGGAATATTAATTTCAAATGGATTGGGAGTGCATGTTGTGGCCACATCTAGCCACAAAATACTGTAAGCTAAGTATATAGCATGTATATGTAGCATGTACATATATTCAATGTATACAACTGGTTTATGGAAATCACATACAGCACTTGAGGAAATCTGATGTATAATTTTGCAGGATGCTTAAACACACAATTACGCTTGTTAAAGAAATAGCACTTTTATTATTAAATCTAATAAGTCAGAAACTAATAGCCAATTGTACACAACAATTGTGAGGAAGTTCTACAATCCAACCTATCAGACAAAAATTGATTTGTTAATAGAATTTTTAATATAACTGTTAATACAACAACAGAAAGAATATTCAGAACAGTGCTTGACATTCCATTCCATACTCCACTTAGTATACAATGTTCAGGTCACATAACTTTGATGGCTACACATTATCAAAACGGATTTCTCAGTTCTGGACAATATTGCTGTATGTTTAAGTTAATATCTAAATGAGAAATCAATAGCTAGGCAAAGCAGATGAACAAGCCAACACGAGTAAGTGTTTTCTCTTTATGTACATTGAACTAAAATGTAGATTTTGCTGTTTTTATTTCATTTTGGGGTTGACCACAAGTGGATATTTGAAATAAGAAACATTCAATAATCTGAATGGGCCACCCTGAAAATGGACTAAGCACTCACTTAGCACAATTCTCAATATTCCTGCATATCTGTATATGGGGACAGAGGTGGCTCAATGGTTAAGGCTCTGATCAGAAGGACAGGGGTTCAAGCTCTAGCACTGCCAAGCTGCCACTGTTGGCTCTTGAGCAAGGCCCTTAACCCTCTCTGCTCCAGGGGTGCCGTATCATGGCGGTCTGACCCCAACTTCCTAACAAACTAGAATATGCAATAAATAAATAAATAAATAAATAAATAAATAAATAAATAAATAAACAATTTCAGTGTGCTGTAATGTATATGTAACAAATAAAAGCTTCTTCTTCTTCTACTGATCTTTCTTTTGAACTTGCCAACTTTTTATTACTTACCAGTTCAGAACACAGCACCTTGTAATTTTTTTTCTAATTTCATCATTTTTATATAATCAAAATGGATAAAAGCGTCTGCCAAATGAATAAATGTAAATGTATATAATAAACTTCATATTTTGTTAATGGTTATTTATTGGCAGAATATTTTATTACTGGCTTCTTTTCTGTTGGCATACCTGATGGCCTAGACCATGGTACGTTATGCATCCAGTGGTATTTTGCAGTTGCAATGCATTTGCAAAGGTGCAAGGTTGCCTGTTGCGAGTGTACTCCTTGTCTCCACAATCCACAATATAGGATCACAGTTCACTGTGCATTCTAACTAAAACTCCAGAGTGCCATCAGTGGTTGTCAGGATATGGTTGCATTCTTACTTCATCACCAGGCTTCAGGGCAACAAAAAGGTTAACTGCTTTCTTCCTGTCATGGTAGGGCTTTTGGATGCCGTAGGTCAGGGATCTCAAACTCAACTTACCTGGGGGTCACTGGAGGTAGACTATGGGTGAGGCTGGGCTGCATCAAGTATTCCACAAAAAAAGGGTTTCAAGTATTCCAAAAACAGTATAACTGATCCAATCTTTTTAATCTTTAGTCATAACAATTCAGAACATGCAGAACATGAACGGTTCTTCAGAACATAGGCTTCTCTTACTTTCTCCTACTCCTTGCTGCCAGAGACTTGGAAGCACTTCCTCTTACACAGCTGAGCCACATTTGGCTTGAGGGAGGAAGCAATTGAGACCCTCAGTATGGCTTGAAGATGCTCATCTGTAAGTCTGGACCTGAACTTTTATTTATTAAAGTTCATAGTGGAGAAGAGCTTTTCACACAGATAGGTGCTCCCAAAAAGGCACATGATTCACTTGAACATCTTGGAAAGCTCAGGGAATGAGGGGGGAAATTCTCTCATAAACTGTCCAAGCTTGTATGTTTTTCCACTTACCTCCCTGAACTTGGCTTTGAGTTGAGTTCAGTCTGCAAACCTGTGATCAAATTCTTCTTGTAGCTTTACAATGGTATCAGTATACTTCTCCCCACTGAATGGTGTGCCTGAATCCATGAGTGCCTTGCATGCTGGGAAATGGCAGAGGTTTGTCCGAGAAAGCTGGGCTTTCCATTTCCATTGTGGAGAATGCTCTGACATTGTCATATGCAGCACTGACAAGCTGGCCCTGGCCTTGTAACTTCTTGTTCAGTACATTCATCCCCTGTGTGATGTCAACAAGAAAAGCTAAGTCCATTAGCCATTTGGGATCACTTAGTACAGGAACAGCCATCCCACCCTTATCCATGAAGGCTTTCACTTCTGCTCTCAACTCAAAAAACCTCTTCAAGACGTCCCCCCTGCTAAGCCAACATACCTCAGTGAAGTAGAGTACATCCTCATATGCTTACTCTATTTCCTCCAAAAAGGCACGGAACTGCCGGTGCTTTAAGCCCCTGGATCAGATATAGTTGATGCATTTCACAACATCAGACATCACATTGTCAAACTTCAGACATTTGCTGCAAAGGGCCTGCTGATGGATAATGCAGTGCAAAGCTCTCCTCTTCCAGTTTTCTTTGAACAAGTGCCACCAGTACATATCTCCTCCCTGTCTTTGATGGCGCTCCATCAGTTGTTATTCCATCAAAACTCTTCCATAGTAAGCAGGCATCCACAATGGCATCAAACAGCTGGCGAAATATCTCCTGACCGGTTGTCTGGCCGTGCATTGGGATCATTGTGAGCAAATCCTCCATCACTTCAAAACTGTCATCAACACCATGGACATATTATGCGAGCTGTGCAGTGTCAGTGATGTCTGTGCTCTCATCAAAAGTGACTGAGTATAAATGGAAATGTTTAGCTTTCTCATGCAGTTGATCGTAAATGTTACCCGACAGATCAGAAATGCGCTCTGCCACTGTGTTGGCTGAAAGGCTGATGTTGCTAAACTGACCTTTCTTTTCTGGACAGACTATACTTGCAGCCTGTAACATGCACTGTTTGATGAACTCGCCATTTTTTAATGGCTTCCCTGCCTTAACAATTATCTCACTCACCATGTAGCTTGCTGCATCACTCTCTTTGCTTGCTTTCTTGAAAAAATCTTGCTGCCTCAGTAGACATGTTTTAAGTTTGGCGACCCGGTTTTCTCGCTCATCTCCGTGGTATTTTGCATACTCCTCAGCATGTCTAGTTGAGTAATGACGTCTGATGTTATACTCATTGTGCACCGCAAGTTTATCTGTGCATATTAGACACGTCGGAATGCCCCTGTGCTCTACAAAAAATATTTTGTTTCCCACTTCTCCTGAAATTGTCTATGCTCATCGCCAACATTTCTCTTCATGGCATGTTTTGAAAAAGGCATGACTGGGTGACATTCCCAAAACACGTTTCAAGTGACCGACGTTGATAATTCGTGTTGTTGTCACGAGCCTGAGCTATGGTAGCCCACAAGTGTTAAAAAATATAAAACGCCCAGGGCAGTGTGAGAAAAAACATGCAGGCCGCACTAACACTAAGCTTTGATTTCAAGTAGGGGGCCACAAAATATCCTTCCGTGGGCCACAATTGGCCTCCAGGCAGCGAGTCTGAGACCCCTGCCCTAGGTCTTGTCCAGCTGACACTTCACACTCATAGGTTGTTGGTGCAAGAATCTGCATGCAGTGGGCAGCTTATTTTGAGCCCTTCCGCTCATAAGCAGTTGAGCTGGTGACAAACTTAATCAAGTTGAATTGTTCTGTTGTTTTGTGTGTAATACCATAATCCTAACAGAATTCTGTGAACTCAACTGAAAGAACATTTTCAGTCTGTAGAGGGGAGGATACAATGTCTACTTAAATTAGTTTTCAGAGCTTCTATATTGTGACTGCCCATCTACCTTAATGAATTTTGAGCAATAAGCCACAAGTATGGAGTATTGTTTAACCTCAAATTTGAACATGTCTGATGCCACCACTTGAAATGATAGCTCAAGCGTTTCTGTAGTTTCTGGGTTTTGGAAGTCAGCATACTTGCCTGGGAAATGTTTTTTTTTTTTTTTTTAACCATTTCATCAATATCAGCACTCATACCAGCCCAGGGTATCACTTATATTGCTCTTCACCATTCCTAGGTGAGATTGGTGTACAAGCCCTACTGTAATATTTGTGCCTACACAAATGGAGATACTAGTAAGTAAGTAAGTAAGTTTTCAGTCCTTTGTTGACAGTTCCATCAGACATATCTAGCTGACTTCTCAATTTCTTTTTTTTTCTAAGTTTCATTTTTATTGAACATTTCTGCTCAACACTTCTGATGAACATTTCTACAGAACATTTCTGCTGAGCATTTCTGCTAAACATTTCTGCTGAACAATTCTCGATTTCTAATATGGCTGAAAATAAAGTTTGAAGCACACAGTTGTATAAGATGTTTTTGTATGCTGTAGTATTACAGATTCCCTGACTGGAACTAAGAAACCCAGACATATTCCAGCATTGTGCCCCTGTCCACAAAGCGAAGTCCACAAAGACATGTTTAGAGTGAAAAACTTGAGTGGCCTTCACAAAACCCTGACTTCTTCCCACTGAACACCTTTAGGATGAACTGGAACATCCACCGCACCCCAGTCCTCCTTACCTGACATCAGCGCATGACATTATTAATGCTCTTCTTGCTAAATGGGCAAATGTGCACAGTCACATTCCAAAATCCAGTGGAAAACCTTCACTGAAGAATGCAAGTTTACATATCAGCAAAGGGAGGACTCAATCTGGAATGGGATGTTCAAAAAGCACATATGGGTGTAATGATCAGGTGCCCTAAAAATTTCCCCAGATAGTGGAAGTATTTAGACTCTTGGCCGAGGCATTTCAAATTTAGCTCAGATGCATCCTGTTTGCTTAATCATCTTGAGATGTCTCTAGAATTTGACTGGAGTCCACCTGTGGCAAATTCAATTGATTGGATTTAGAAAGGCACACACATGTGAGTATAAGGCTGCACAATTGACAGTAAATGTCAGGCCAACCACCAAGTGATAAAGTCCAGGAAACTCTCCGTAGACGATCAAATTGTGCGAAGTTATAGATATGAGCAAGGGTATAAAACCCTTTCAAAGTCCTTTGCAGAGATGTGAAATCCTACTGGAACAACAACTGTCTCCAAGTATCTGAGACCCCAATTGAAAATACATCTATTTTGCATTCTTTTCCAATTGAACTGAATGACCAATACAAATGTCATTACAAATGACATTACTGACAGCAACATAAGCGAAAAGCAGAAACTTTACATGAATTTCAGAGTTTCTTAGTATTTACTATGTCCCCGTTTTGCTTTAATGACGGTGTGCACTTGAGCTGCCATATATAAAACCTGAAAACATGTCAATAGAAGAGATTACTGAGGAAGGCTTGAGGAAAATCTGAACTTTTGTACAAACTGTTAAGATGGTCAATATAACACATTTTCGTACATTAAAAAAGGGATATAGAAATAGTGAAGAATCTAGAATATTAAATACCAAGATATTCCATATTTACTTTCTTTGTTTAAAATATTTTTAAATTCTAAAAATTTTGGTTTTAAATAGGAAAAAAAACATCCCTGATTTTCTTCAATGACCCTCTTTTCATTCCCGGTGTTTAGCTGTATATCTGGTGATATTATTCAAAGTATTATTTTTTTCAAATATATTGTCTTGGATTTATTGACTGAGATTAAAAAAGTAGGTGTGTTAAGATAGTCACAGCATACAACATCTAAATATAAGGTGAAAATAAATTGCATATTAACATAGTAACATAGTAACAACATAGTAATCACTGGGCAACAATATCATATGAGTTTTTGAAGATAAGTGTATATAGATTCCTATGGTGAGGCAGGCCTAAATAATAACCAACAAACTGCAATGAGATAGGACTGTGAATTTTTGTTTCTTTGTTTGTTTGTTTGTTTGTTTTGTTTTGACACATGATGCATATTTGTCTCCATCAAATATATATGGATATTTGTCTCAATTTTCCTTCTGGCTTTTTAATTGCCCAAGTCCTGGAGTGCTTGTAAGAATTGCTAACTCGTTCTAGCAAGCAGAGTTATATAGGTGGGAAAATTTTATTGTAGTTCTTACTACTTTTCATCTTTAGGTTTATTGATGGAATGCTGATCCACCTTTAGACTTCTACTGCCACCTAGTGTACATATGTCCCAAGAAATTGTTTCCTTCAAGGATACACATGTAAATTTGTGCTTAAATGAGAAGAAAACCAGGAACAGGAAAAATAAAAACTGAGTGAAAGACAGAACACAACAAAACATATCAGAATGCAAATGTGAAGCAATAGTAGAACCCCTCGAGATATTTGACTAATTATTACTTTAACAATATTATAGTTAGGATTATTTGGATTAAATATTTGATAGGTATGTACAAACATATATGTATAAATATATTCATTACTAAGTTGTAACGAAGTCAACATCAAAAATATACTACTATAATTTAGCACAGAAGATGTTTATACTAAGTTACAGTTTGTGTATTTTCTCAAACTGATTTCTCAGTACAGCAAAATAAATTATGCTAGTAGTGAGTTTCTCCAAAAGAAAAAAAAAAGGCCTGGAGCATCTGAGGCTTAGACTAGCAGTAAGTAAGCAGTCTAACAGCTTATCATCAGCACCTAATAACAGATGACATTACTGTACACCAGCAACAAATCAACATAAATTTAACAATTACATAAGCATCAGATTAAGTATTTCACTGCCTATGATAAGAGGTGTGACAAAGGCAATTTGAGATAGTGACACTTAACCATAAAATCACATAACTACCTACAAATTGGAAAACTTTGACTTAATAATTTTTACTGAATTTTGCATATGCAAATGCTTTCCAGTGCATTCAGTTCCATGCTCATTTCTATGCAACTCTGGAGAATACAGGCCATTATTTTCAGTAAGGATAAATCAGTAATTATGTTACGTGTGTATGTGTGATCATAATATCGGGAGCTTGTTTCTACCTTGGATCCAATTATCTTTCTGTTTATTAGGACCACTCTTTGTCTCTCTCTGTCCCTCTTTGCCCCCAATCCACTCCCCACCCCCTTCTGCAGGAAGCGGGCAGGCTATAAATAAGAAACAAATTAAAGGGGCAAAAATCAATGGGAAGACATTAGCCCTTTAATTTGGTGTCTTAAAGGTGTACCTTTTCTGTAAATGCAGTGAGAAATTGGCAACAGAACTGATGTAGAGTGCTTGTACCCAGTTTGAGGACATAGCCATAAATACTAACCTTAAAACCCCACATGCAGCACCACAGACCTACCCATAATTCTCAAATATCCTTGCACACTTGCTTATTATGTTATGTACAAAGGTTATAAATGTTTGCCAAATGTATAGCATAAGCAACAGAAGTTCCGGATTCAAACTTATGAACAAACTCAGACTTGTCAAAAACTTGGGTAAATTCGTACTCGAACTTGACACAGACTTGGATATTTTGGACTCGGAAATTGGTACTGTCAAGTCTAGGTGCATAGCCTTTCTTTAGCCTTGAATACTTCTCCACTTGGAGTGTTTTGTCACTATGTGACTGAACATCAGTAAAAGAAGACACAGGTGTTGTAATTTTATATCTTCAGTGAACGGAGGCGAGACCAATCAGACAGGGTTTACTGGAAAATACATGGAAACAAATGTCTTATTGGCTGACAGCTCTCAATTCTGTCAAACGCTAGCTCACACAGTGAGTGTGAGGAAAAATTTATATACGTTGATTTTTTTTAAACCAGTAATGGGGTTGAAACTGAACCAGTTACATCCTCTCATGCTGAGCAGGACAACAAGTTGTGTAAATGTCTATATGAGTTCCAGTTTACATGAACATGATATGAGCAGAGCATGAGGAAACATAATGTAGTTTGCATGGCACTGTAGCAGCTAAACCCATAGCTTAGTTCCTCCTCTTGACACCAAACTAGCCTAGTTAGAAAAGTTTCATATTTTATTGGTCTCTTAGTCCTACAAAACAGTGACAACACCCGAGGGAAGGTTTGTGATAAATCCACTTTTCCTGATCATATCATACATTAACAACTAAGTTAACTCAGTGTCCATAAAACAAAACTTAGGATACTAACTGAGCTGGAAAAATGCATGGAAAAGAATCTGGGCTCATCCCCAGATGATTAACAGTCCAGTTAATGCTCCTGGTTGTGTCCGAGTCATATGTAACATGAAAAGAAAAATTCAAAAATAAATAACAACATAATTATAGAGAATAGGAAATTGATGCATGTCTCACTGCCTGAACAGGGGCTTTCTGTGTGCGCACACTTGGATCATGCACGGAGAAAACCGCCTCATCGTGCAAATACTGAATTGAGTTCTCTTTAGCAACCTATCATGCTTGGATGCAATGCAAAATGCAGGTCTGGCTGAGTACTCATGCAAACAAAGTTGGTTATGTCATAAGTAAATGTAAACAGTTGGGAATCAAATTGGAGGTGTGTCAATACAGTATATTGGATCTGTGCATTAGGTCTTAAAGTGACAGCAGTCTAATAAACCTGCTGTTGTCTGTGTCATTAATGTTAATCAAACAACAAAAGACCAAGAGTGTCACGGTGTGCAAGGTTGAGGCAGAAGCAGGTGCAGATTTTGAAACATTTATTACAAACGAACAGACTACAAACAGACACTAAGACA
>JAOUWY010000049.1:2369787-2380462 GCA_025728095.1 Prietella phreatophila | reverse complement strand
CTGTAATGTTGCAAAGCCTCCTGGAAACTGGTTTTACATTTCATATCAGAGCAGCATTTATCATGTCAGGGAGGGAGATCTGGTGGCTTAAGTTCCACACAAGAAATCCTTAAGTTAAATCAGTTGTTTAGATTGGCTGTCTCTAAGAAAATCCCAGCCTGGACCTGGTGGGATGAGGTCAGTGAGGAGCGGTCAATAATGTATTGAGTCAAATTGCTGTCCTGTCTGTGGAAGTACAGCAGGAATTGCAGGAATTGGAGTAGCAAAGAGGAAAATTTGCAATTTAAAGCTCAATTTTTCTCTCACAACAAGACCCTAATTGAGGATAAAGACCTTTAATTTGAATGTTATACCTTGTTCTAGCTAAGACCCACAAGTTTTAGTACAAACACTAAACTGTCAACCTCACCACCTCTGGATTACATTATTTGGTTTTACATGGTCATTTTTGGTGGCATTGCCAAAAATCTGTCACTTTCCCCCTTTCACACACCACCCGGAAGGAATCATGGGAATAGAAAAATCAGTAACCTTTTAGTATGTCACTCTTTCACACATTTTGAGGAAAACATGCCTTATAATAACTAAATGAGCACCACATGTGAGGAAATACCTCTATAGTCTTGGGAATTGATCATTCAATCAAAGCGAATTGGACTCATGTCAGAGCTGGAATGTTTGGAAAAGTTGTGACAAATCATGTAAACAAAGTTTCTGGGTTTTTAGGTCTGTGGGTAGGTGCTTAACAGTGCTAGGCAGTAATAATCAAACATTTCTGTGTGTGTGTGGGTGAGTGTGTATCACCCTCCCTGTTACCATAAACAACAGCCAAGCACTGTGTTTTCTAATAGGCTATAAAATGAGGAATTTTGATGGGTTTCTTCAGTATTCTCCCATGGATTCCGTACCCTGATTACTGTGTTTCATTCCTGCAGCATGCCCTGCATGTGTAATAGTGATTCCTCTGTGTGTGTACTCTCTAATCAGAATATAAGTGTATTGCTGTTTATGCTGACAGCTATAGATGAGACATCATCTTTACATTGGTAATAATTCTACTACTTTCTATAGAACCAATCTGGTGGAAAGGAGTGCATCCATTATCATCAGCAGAGCAGCAACCCTCTGCTTGCCATCCATCGAAATCAGAAATGAAACCATCTGCTTTTACCATCTGCATTCTATTTGTTAATTATTCCTGGGCCAACCCTGTTCCTTTCTTTCCCCCTCCCTACTTGATATACCTCCTGCCTCACTGAAATACCTCCAGGCTTCAATTTTGTGATAGGTTGAAAAGGACTGTGTGGTCATTCAGGCTGTCTGAGCCATGAAGCTTTCAACATCTTAATAAAGATGAAGATTGCATCACGTCTGGGGTTAATAATCAGCTGTAGCTGTCGTTTTTGCCCTTTTGTGAGGGGGAGGGAGTGTCTTCAGTGGTATTTCACATCATAAAGGAAGGTCTTTATCAGAACGCTTTGGATACAGTGAACCCAACTGGCTACCATTAAAAGATACACAGGGGTAAACACAGAATTAAATAGGGGTAATCAGACTTTACCAGACCACACTTCATAGTGCTTTATGCAGGCTGAATGTTTAAGATGGTCATTGTGTGTTAATTGTGTTTCGACAAAATTAATGTCTGAATGTGGCATTAGATAAGGTCTAATAATCATTTAGTGTGTAAAACAAAAGACATCATCTGCTTTACTGAGGTAACCTGGTAACCATGTTCATTTTAATTAAGGCTTCTGTTTGAAATTTGTTTTTAAAAATGTAAATAGTCCTTTATTGCCCATGTAGTCTGAAACAAAATGTACATCGATCAGCCATAACATTCAAACTGCCTGCTTAGTATTGTGTAGGTCCCCCTTGTGCCACCAAAACTGACCCGTTGAGGCATGGACTCCACAAGACCTCTGAAGGTGTGCGGTGGTATCCACAGATCCTTTAAGTCATGCATGCTGCAAGGTGGAGATTCCACGGATAAAACCTTTTTTGTGTATCACATCCCACAGATGCTTGATTGGATTGAGATCTGGGGAATTTGGAGGCCAAATCAACACCTTTTAGTCTTTACCATGTGTATCAAACTATTCCTGGGCAATTTTGCAGTGTGGCAGGGCGCATTATCCTGCTGAAAGAGGCCACTGCCTTTAAGGAATACCATGGCCATGAAGGGATGTACTTGGTCCGCAACACTGTTTAGATAGGTGGTAGATGTCAAAGCAACATTCACATGAATGCCAGGTTTCCCAGCTGAACATTGCCTAGAGCATCACACTTCCTCCCCCAGCTTGCCTTATTAACATAGTGCTTCCTGGTGCCAGCTCTTCCCCAAGTAAGCGATGCACACACACCTGAACATCCACATGATGGAAAAAAAATTATTCATCAGACAAGGCTACCTTCTTCCATTGCTCCATAGTCTAGTTGTGATGTTCACGTGCCTATTGTAGGCACTTTCTGTGGTGGATAGGGGTCAGCATGAGCACTCTGACCAGTCTGCATCTATGCAGCCCCATACACAGGAAGCTGTGATGCACCATGTTCTGACACCTTTTTAACAGAACCAGCATTAACGTTTTCAGCAATTTGTGCTACGGTAGCTCTTCTGTGGGATCAGACCAGACGGACTAGCTTTCACTCCCTACTCATATCAGTGAGCCTTAGGCATGACCCTGTCACCGGTTCACCAGTTGTCCTTCCTTGGACCACTTTTGGTTGGTACTAATCACTGCATCACAGGAACACTCCACAAACCTGTTGTTTTGGAAATGACCCAGTCATCTAGAAATCACAATTTGTCCATTGTCAGATTCACACAGATCCTTACACTTGCCCATTTTTCCTGCTTACAGCACATCAACTTCTAGAACTCACTGTTCACTGTCTAATATATCCCAACCCTTGACAATTGCCACTGTAACAAAATAACTGTCAGAGATTTTAATGTTATTGCTGATCTGTGTATTTTTAGTTTTAATTTTGAATGAGCACAGGTTTCATACAGAACCTACGAGAATCAGTTAATAAGTACTCATAAGCTCTAGACTAGTTCATATAGATAAGCAGGAACAGTAGAAAATATTAAAAATATCAACTAGTTTAGAGCTTACATCTGATATACCCAAAACCTTCAGGCCTGATTTCCCCCCTACTGTTCCACTACTAATTTTATTTCTTTTTCAAACACTGCTGATAACATTACAGATGTGGTTGCTATGTAGAAAGCTTGCCATGTGGAATGGCCATACATTTAACGATAATGGCTCAAGAATAGGTCAGGCAAATCTTTAGTGTCGGATTATACTTAGATGTCATAAAACCTGCAAATGTGGGGAGAAGCTGTTAAACTTAAGATCATTACTTTAAAGTTGAACACCTACAGGTCCAACATTTCTTTGATTTCTGGTATTAGCAATACTATTTTAATCGGCAACCTTGAGGAAATGTATTGCTTCATTCAGAATTCTTAAATATTATGGTATCATGTGCAACACCAGTCCAAAGTTTTGACTTATATGCTCATAGAAGGATTTTCTTTATTTTTACTATGTTCTAATATTTAAGAACAATAGTGAAGGCATTTAGAGTACGAAATATTATATTGAATTATGTAGTGACTAAGAAACAATTTTATATGTTAAATCTGATCAGAAATACATGGCATTTTCACCATTTACTTTATTTCATAGAAAACAAATTTCAAATATAAACTTTTAAGACAATTAAAATAGTATGTCCAATCCTTTAACTGGTAGTGTATACTGTATGTAAATGTAGTTTTATTTTGCTTATAATAGAAATTGTGTATCATAAAGGGATTTTTCTAGGATTTTACTTATACTTATTCCTGTTCAGATTACAAATGATGCCAGGGCTTTCCAGAGTTTTGTTAAGGGATTAGAATCTTGTGTTGCCAATTTTCCAGCACCAGTCCCTCGTGATAAACAAGAGCAGGTGGAAAGCAGCTTATTGCAGAAGCATGCACTCCAGGAAACCCTGCCATGAGTCTGTCCTCATTAATACCATCTTAAACTGGCCGATTAGGCTGGCCTCAGCAGTCCCAAGTCCTTCACCAGACCACCATGGGCACATGAAACTAACCTTGTGATTGTCAGTCTTGTTCACTGGCATCAAAAACAGTGGAGGAATGGCCACTTCTGGTCATTAATAGGCCATTCCATGTCACTCAGGAGCTACTGGATCAAATTTGTGCCTGCTTGTCATTTATACTAAAAAATAAGCAGTAACATTATGGAAAATGTACATTATTGTCAGAGTTGTAAGTCATCTTACATTTCAGACATACTGATTGAGTCAGTCATATTGATCTTTGTTATTGCACATGTGACTCCATGCAATATTTCACAGTCTGCGCTGTTACTCACAGAGTGGCTAAATCTCACTCTCACACCCTAAATTGACTCACTGAAACCTATTATGTCTTTGGGCACAGTAATGAGATTTTTCAAGAGAGCACACAGGCTAGATAGAGACACTTCTTTTCTATCAACACCTGACCAGCATCTTATACTGTGAAGTACCATTAAGTTAGAATTACATTCTAAATGGCAGTGTGCATTTTTGATCTCATAAAGTCTTTAAAAAAAAACAGGTAGGTATTAAAACAATGCAACTCGACTGTCTGGAAGATTTCCTATTTTATTGATACTATAAGAAGCTAATTTTACTTTGCTTTCTACCATGCATAAAAAAGTAACACAAGAATTTAGAGCGTTATTAACAAATAGAGGATGATAATTCATGTTCAAAAGATATGCGAGCTGTCTAAATGTTATAGCCTGTCAGAGATTTTTTTATGGATCCCAGTAATCATTTGTAGAGCTGTGAACAACAAGCCAAGAAAAATATGCTTGTGTTCCTTCACTGCTGAAGTTTATTTAGATGGTATCGATTTTGTGTCATGCGAGGTGTAAATGTTACACCCTGTTGGTGGAGCACTTACAGTAAATGCATTTCAAATGTTGCATACCTGATTAAAAACTCAAATATATCTGGAATATGATGGGAGCTGATGTATTCTGATTTCCAATTGAAATAAAAGCATGCATGTAAATTGTAAGGATGGCTGAAAGCAGCGACATTTATGGAATGGTGGCATACGCCTCCTTTGCCATTTCCTCTCCTCCTGCTCCGCACTTAGCTTTGGACTTTTCCCCTGTTCCTGTCTCACTGTGCATTCCTGTCTCTGTTCCCAACCTTTTTACTACTCCTAGTATTGCTCTATGTCTGTTCTAACACCTGCTTTAGGTTCTATATCAATCTCTGCTCCTGTGTCAGTGGCCTCCAGTTTCTATGTCCTGGATCAGTCCCAGCCAGTTCACACTTTCACAGTGTTGTGTGCAATCTCAGCTTCTGAACCCCCTGCATCATGCTCATCTCCTGATCCTTCTTCCATGGCAATTTTCAGTGGTAAACGCATTGCTCTACCAATTGGAAGGTTGTGCACCACCAACCATTGTTGGGTAATTTAGCCAGACCTTTAAACAACTGTATCCTATTTCAATTGTACAATAATTTGGCTACAGGTATCAAACAAATGTGTAAATGTATGCAAATATAAACGGTCTGCACCTTCCTTCCTGTCTTGATCCAATCATACCTTCAGGTTCTGTATCTGGTATCAGTCTCTGACTCAAATCCCTGCCCAATACCCCTTACTAGCCCTGTCTCTGCCCCTTGTCTGTTTGCCTTCAAGTTTGTTTTTTGCCTACTGTACTTCTTGGATTCTGCAGCTCCTGTTCTATCCTGTCTGTACTCACTGGAATATGTTTGTGTCTTGTTCTCACCTCTTTATTTTTAATAATCATTTTTGGTCTGAAATGCTTGCATATTTATTAACTCCGCTAATTGGTTTTATTTTATCCTAGTAAACAGAATCTAATATTAATTTATCTAAAGTATAAATATTTTTTAAATCACTTTAAATTGATTAGTAAATTATTGAGTTTTTGCCTTGCCTTGCCTTAATTTCAGGTTCATAGTAGAGACAGAAATATACTACTCCTCTGTGTAGTGTGGGGGAGAGTCAGTTTGGAATACTGTATGAAAAATTCTGTATTCTTTTGCAATTGCTCTTTCTTTTCCCTCTTGGTTTTTCTAAGACAATGCATTAAAAATACAGTTGCATATCTCAAAGTGTTTCCATAAATAATACTATTTGCATTAAACACAAAGGTATATAAAATATACAAATTCCCTGGCATTTTTCTTGAAATACGTGTGAGAATTTTATGCATGGATGTCTGCTGATGGGTAATTTGGACACACCGAGGTAGAAAGGGCCAGGGGGTATTTTGTTATCAGATCTAGCCCTATTTTGTCACAGCCCATGTCTCAGCAAATATTTGGTGATATAATTTTGGTCCGCATCCAAAATTGTGAGCTACAAAATATGACTTTTTAATGGTGTTTATAGTGTTGTTGCAATTATGCAAGTTGTTATTCAAATATTTCTTTTCAGGGAACACTGTAATTTGTTAAGGAATTGGAGGAAAAGCTGTATAATGTTTTTGCAATAAGTCATCATTTATTTGTTTAAATGTTGCCTTTGTTTTTAAATATTAGGCAGTTCTATACATTTGAACAATTATCCATTCAAATATAGATTTAAGCATTAGACATGAGAATTTTCAGTGTTTCACTGGTCTTAACAGCGTGCTGAATACAAACTCTCCAATCTGTTCATGTGGCCAGTGGGCATGATGAACATGATAGTACTCCTCATATGTTGCTTCTAACTAAATTACCAGCCAGCAGGTCCAGGCATCCCTTTATTAGGTTTTCCTCCGTGATCTCCCCTTGGTCAAAAGACCAAGGAAATTCAATCAATACTTAAACAGTAAGGAACTGAGGAATGTAACACTGCTCTGGGTTCATTTCCAGAGCAGCCCATGTAATTCCCAGTAGGGGAGAGTGAGAGAAAGAGAGAGAGAAAGAAAGTGGTCTCAGAAGTCCTGCTTTAATGGAATTTCATGTGGTGAGCAGTGGTGCAGTCCACTGGTTATGGTCAGCTGTTCTACAGTGTAGGCCACATGCATCAGCACAAATTACAATCTCTGAAGTCTTGATCTAAAAGAAGTTGGCTGGTAAAAGATAATATCAGTCACCACCTGTGCAATGACAAGGATAGTGTTGGTAGTGTTGCCACAAGTCATGCAATGCCCATTTAAGTTCTCTGAACCAATTAGTACGTTATTTCTAATTTGCAGGTCTAGCAGTCATGAATTAATTCTACAAATTCACAAACGAAATGTGCCAAAATGTGATGGACAATAATAAAATCCAATCACACAAGGTGAGCATAAAGAGAGATGTCTACAACTTGAACACTTGACATTTGAAACATATAAAAGCTGCCCAATCAATGATGGAGGTGTAAGAGTGTGATTTCCCCATAGAGTGAAGAGACGGGCTCTGGCAAGACCAGCATATTGTGTAGAATGTGGTGTCAGAAGGCACAATAGAGAAATCGAGAGAGAAGAATAGAGATTGTGCTCATTTGGGCAAAAAAGGGGGAAAAAAAGAATAAGGCTCTGAGATGTAGCTTGTGGTTAACAACTAACCTTAATTGGAAAAACAGACACTTTGTGATCTCCACATCACTGTAAACTATTTTGGATTTCTGCATTCCAGACTAGAAAACATGATGACCACAGTGACAATTTCATTTCAGTGTTTTACCATCTTGGCAGTGATCCAGCACTAGTCTCAAGGCTATAGGTTGTCAAAATGTCACAGTCTGTCTAGGTGAGCAATGCACAGAGCACTGCCTCTTATACAGCATCTAGAAAACACAGATCAAAATGAAGACTGTCAATGGCTGCTACTCCTGGAAGCAGAACTATGGAGCTGTTTGTTTTCGATGAGAATAGAGACTGACATAACAGATGAAATGGCAGTGTAGAGATGAGAGCCAGTGCAAGTTGCTTTTGGCAGGAGTGTTGATACTAGTGTATCCTCTTTCGCTGTTGCCCAGTCTACTCAACCATACTGAGAGAAAAAATCAAAACCACTAGATGCAAGCAAACACACACTTTGGTAATTCAATATTTTATTAAACAATATATCACAGATAATTATAAAAAATAAAAAAAAATTGGCACACCCAGTTATGAGAATTAATGGATCCGGCAAGGTTTAAGGTTGTTCATACTCAGTATTCAGTGCAATCACTTTAATATTCTGGCCCTCAGAGGTTCTTATTGCAGTTCTCTGGGATTCCAGGTGATCTCACTTTCATTTCATTTTAACTCTCAAAGACACCTGAACAATAATTCCATAAAAGCTAAATTGGAAGTATGTTTTATCCTATTGTAAAACTGATTATTGTTTAAATTGGCATTTTAATGAGTTGGAGAAATGTTGTTGGCTTTCATATGAAAGAAAAGTCAAGTTCTACACATAACTGTAACCACATAACATTTGGCTTGTGATGTGACCATGTTGCCACTTGTATTAAGTGAGAAAATGTCTTATTATTAACACTAATGACGAGGGACGAGGGAAGGCATTTTACTTTGGGGGGGCTGGAATTTTAAGCAGCATATATGCGATGTGCTCCATGACATCACACCCAAATGACAGCCAAATCATTTTCCTTTCAGAGAATGTCTGTTGATTGAAATGATAATTTACTACTTAAAAAAAGTGAAATGAGTGTGCAGTACTACAAAACCTCAGAGCTATAAACAAATCCACACATCTTGAAGAAAGATACGGACTTAACTGTGCATGATAGGTGAATATGTACCAGTCAACTCTCTGGGTTTGTTTTACATGGGTAGCCTGGTAGAAAAAATAATGCCAAATGATTCTGCATGTCAGCCAGGAAACCCAGGCCATTAACATGAACAGACCACACTTAAATACACTTATTGATACTCACATGGTCTATTTATTTAGATCCATCCATCCATCTTCTACCGCTTATTCCTTCTTCAGGGTCGTGGGGAACCTGGAGCCTATCCCAGGGAGCATCAGGCACAAGGCGGGGTACACCCTTGACAGGGTGCCAGTCCATCGCAGGTATTTATTTAGATGTTGTTGTTAAATGCAATTTATGTGCTTATGAATGACCTATGTCACAATGTATAATGCTGGCAAGTGACCCAGCAAATGCTTTATAGAATGTTGTCAAAGGAGTTCTGAAAATTCAGTGCTAGCATTATGCCAGATAATTGTCAGTTAATTGTATCTTTAAGCATTCAGGCATTCACTGTATATTTAGCAATGCCCAAGTGAATTCCTCTCTTGAATTTAAATTTGTCTCTCAGCTACTACACCAAGTGCACTCTGTGGCTTAGGGGCCTGAAGAGCTGTCCATATTCTCAGAGTGATGGAAAAGATGGTCTCTCTGACTCCTCTGTCACAAAGTGGCAAACCAGTCAACCTACCATCTGCATGGTGCGTGGTGTGGTTGAGACATGTGATTAGCACCATCCTCTAACCCTGCTCAGAAAATTAATATGCAGTGTGGCTGCTAGCATAAGAACATTCTCTAATTGACTTCATGCATTGATTGTTTTCATATAAACTTTAATATGGCCCTTGTTCGGGATCACAACATGCTTGATTACACAAAGTGTGGGAACTACTAGCCTGAAAGTGACACACAGGAAATCAAAATGGTGGAAATGGTGGTCTCAGAGGGCTTTTGATCACTTCCAATTGATGATGCCACGTTTGTATGTTTTTATGGGCTCAAGCTCTCTCTCTTCTTCAAGCATTGTGCCCAAACCTATAGTGCTGTAATGGCAGAATGCTTAATTGACCCAGGCATTTCAAAAGTGCTTAGTATCCTAGAAGTGTGAGGCTGCTTGTCTGATGCTGTAGATCTAACAAAGGAAAATTCCAAGGCCACATATTAATCTCCTGACAAAGGAGATGGGGACAGAGTGACGGCTTTGGCGTGTGCTTGCTCAATATGATTATTGCTTTCTGTTATTACTTTCACTTCACGGACAAGGATTTGAATCGATTTCTGAGATTTTCTCACTGCCACTTTCACAGTTTACACTCTGTTTATACATTAACAAATGGGAAATAAAGGCACTTTTATAGCTAAATCTAGGTGCCAATAAAATGAAGAGAACTTACTTAATAAAAGAACAACAATTTTAGATGGACAGTAATTTTCAATATATAAACCTGGTCAAATGTTGTAAAAGAGAGAAAAATCTTCTGCTGTCATCCGAGCACACTGAATTGCACCAAATCACAACAGCAAGCTGTGTGATCAAATAATCTTTTCTAAATATAAAATGTATTCATGAAATGTCTACAAAGGGGCAATCACAACTTATCTACTATGTTTGCATGGGCCTTCCATATGCAGGTTTTTTTTTTTTTTTTAAACCTCTTAACATTGTGTTAAAACTCACACATGTATACACTGTAATATACATAACATAACCATAAGTAGCCTTTGGCACCTTAGTGCTCTCCATTTTATGTTCCATTAGAGGTAGAAAACATAATGCAAATACATCTGTGAGATCTCTCATCTCACCACTGAACAACTAACTGGTTCTTGCTATAGACCACCACAACAGACTATACACACACACGCGTGCGCGCGCGCACACACACACACACACACACACACACACACACACACACACACACACACACACACACACACACA
>JAOUWY010000049.1:2344911-2363785 GCA_025728095.1 Prietella phreatophila | reverse complement strand
CTCTCTCTCTCTGTGTGTGTGTGTGTGTGTGTGAGACTCTCTCTCTCTGTGTGTGTGTGTGTGTGTGTGTGTGTGTGTGTGTGTGTGTGTGTGTGTGTGTATATAATATTTTACACATAATATTTTTGGGGGAGCATTTCAGTGTCCACCCAAACCCCCCATACCCCAAGTGCAAAATTGCTCCTATGCCCTGATCCAGAAATATTGCAGAAAAATGAGCAAAGAATATATATATATGTTGTATCTGTATTGTTCATTACACTACATTTTAGCTAGCTAGGTTGTTTGTGGTAGAGTCTTCACTAGTGTTTGAGATATGAGCCAAGACAGCCTCATGCTGAGTATACAGTGGAGCAGTTGAGAGGTTTTGCTCTTTCACCTACTGTTCAGTAACCTCAACTATGTCACTGATGTAGACAATAAAATTATACTATTTTAATAATGCTTCTGTTAAACTGAATTACCTGTGCTGTTAAACCATGTTAAAAAAATTTTCTGTGCAAATAAAATAGAATTATTCTACAAGAGAAACTCATACATGCACCATTCAAATTAAATTACATGCACTGTTTAAATTCTAAACAGATTTATTGTATTCATATGAAATCTACTGTGTGTATTAGACATACTCTCACAGGTAAATATTTCTAACAATAACAAACACTATTAAACCACAGAAACCATCTTTCTAAGCAGTAATAACTGCTGCACATACTTTCTTCATAGAAAAGTCAGCTTTTTCAAGCATTCCTTGCTCTCAGGTGACTCCCAAGATAGTCCTTGCTACAGAAACAAAAGTCCACAGAGTGGAGCTGGCAGAGGTGGGTAGAGTAGCTAACAATTATACTCTAGTAACAGTAAAAGTAATAATGTTATTAATTACTTGAGTAAGAGTAATAAAGTATCCAAGTAGCAAATTACTAGTTACTTTGTATCTGATTTAAATGAAGGGAAAATCCTGAATCTCAGACTACATGGAGAACTGTAAGTCACACTTCTCATTGAAACTCTGTCTGTTCTGTTTATATGATCTCACATACAGCAAAAAACAAATATTTTCCCAACAGTTGACTGTCTTATCTGCATTTATACAAATGTCAGCATCTGCATTTAAACAAGACAACAGAGAACAAAAGAACAGACTATGGAACAGAATGGAAGAGAAAGTGTGTGTGTAGGGAGAGATGAAGTGTGTGAGGTGGTATGTTTGTGTGTGTGTGTGTGTCCTGTCTCCCTCAACACGCTCGCTTCTTCCCCCTTTCCAGGACTGAGCCGATAAAAAAATTGTGTGGTTGTTGCGTCCACATTCAGAGCACTACAGCGTATCACTCGCGACCTCATTATACATGATTTAAACAAATGATTAAAACTACATATATTCATTCATATTTAACAGTAACTGAGGAACGACACTGAATGTAACAAAGTAAAAATACATTTCTGTGATTAAAAATGAACTTGAGTAAGTATGAGTATGGCCAATTAAACCTACTCTTAAAAGTACTTTTTTTTTTCCCCAAAAAGTTACTCAAGTAAATGTAACGACGTAAATGTAGTGCATTACTACCCACCTCTGGGAGGTGAATATAATCCAACTTCTATTATAAGCCTAAATCCAACCCCTAACCATAACCCACACCATGCTGTACAAAGCTAAACTGCACATTTAACACACTTATCCAGCCTGAAACCAACTGTCTTGTCTCCACTCCTGCACTTTTGGTTCAACTCTATCCAGGCAGGAGGAGTTGCATCAGGTTTGACTACAACCCATGGACTTCTTGTTCTGCAGTAAGGTGTTCTTGGGACTTCCCAGATATTTTTGTGTAGCTGATAGGACACCACTCTCAATCCTGTCAATCCAACTGTTCTCAGATCAATAGGGTTATGGTCAGGAGACTGGGCCGTTTGCATTACAGTTGGCACTGCCCCCTTCCAGTTCAAATAACACAAATCAAATATTAGTCAGACAGTGAAAACAAAAATGCAAAGGTTATGATGGTCCAGGATGTTTGAGAGACAAATATTTTTTAATTCCTAAAATATTTAAGCCCTCCTGTATGTCAACACGAACGTAACTAGGTGCAAGGTGGCTAAAATGACTCAACTTATGACTCAACTTTTCAGACGAGAAAAAAGGTTACACACACACACACGCAAGCATTTACAGTGCTGTGGAAAAAGTATTTGCGTGATTTCTTGTGTTTTTGTGTGTCTCATTCATACTAAATTGTATCAGAAATTAAAATTAAATTTAAGATAAAACAAGGGCAACGTGAGTAAACACAGAATGTTGTTTTTAAATTATAATGTTATTTATTGAAGCAAAAACATTTTCCAAAACCAACTTGGCTTGTGTGAAAATGTATTTTCCCCTGTAGTTACTAATTCCCCAAAATTAAGCAACTGCATTAATAAAGGGGTTCAGCTGGACTAGACACAACCAGGAATGATTACTGCAAAACCTGTTCAATCAAATCAGCACTTAAATAGAACTTTTTCAACAGCATGTACTTGGGTAAAAGGCCTTACCCTGTAACACACTATGCCAAAATTTTAAGAAATTCCAGAAACCTTTTGGGAGAATGTTCTCTGGATTGATGAGTTGAAAGTGGAACTGTTTGGAAGACAGGGATCCTGTTACATCTGGCATAAACCAAACACATAATTACGCAAAAGGAACATCATACCTACGGTCAAGCATGGTGGTGGAAGTGTGATGGTGTGGGGATGCTTTGCTGCTTCAGGGCCTGGGCAACTTGCAATAACTGAGGGAAACATGAATTCTGCTCTCTCCCAGAAAATCCTAAAGAAGAATGACTCATCACTGTAGACAGATGGACATCAGCTAACTAATTAACTTTCTCTATTGTTAGCAACACTTGCTGCTTGAAATTAATCCCACTTTAATAAAGGTAGCTAGCTAGCTAAAAGCTATGAGGCAGAATTACAGGGATAGTCCACTGTATTGCTGCTTATTGAAGATGCACTGTATTTCATGAAGTGTATTAGGACAGTCAATTATCTCCTTAATGGAGCACAGACACAATAATATTTCATTGCAATCAGTTCCCTATTCAGTCCTCAAAATGTCAGATATACAGTGTGACATCACATGAAACAGAAGGATCTCATACATTTAACTTTATATAGGAATATAGGCATTTATACTTCCATATAGAAAATACACTAGCTTGGAGTATTACCAGCACAAGCATCACAGATGTCCTTAGTCCATTCTGACATTGTTGGCCTTAACCGGTCCACTGCCAACACTAATAGACTGTGGAGAGATAATGAGCCGAATGGTTAGCTGATCTCATATCTGTTAGCCTCACTGTGTATAATAAGGTGAATCTGGCATAGCCCCAACTCAGAAAATAGGACACAGCTTGCCTCTGTTTGGCAGGAGCTTTATTCAGTCAGTCTCTCCATCTAAAGACTCTATCAGGCCTGCAAGGTCAAACCTGTGGATTATCCTCCTCCCTCGCTTCGCTCTCTTTATATCTTTATCAGCAGCAATCTCTCCTTCCCTCTCTGCCTGCGTTCTTACCTCCCCTCGCTACTTCTGGCTGACTCTTTCGTGCTTTCTCCTCGCTGTCTTGGTATGCCAAGAGTCCTGCTTTACATTTCTCCCAGAATCAGATCTCAGGTTCTTAGCCCTTGACCTTTTTTTATCTTCCATCTTACACATCCACCAGGTTATATGCATCTGTTCAAAAGCATTCTTTGTCAATAAAAACTCTGACGTTGTCACACATGACCTCTGCATGCATGGGAAAGTGGAGATTTGTGAGTCACAAAGTTTGGCATGAACTCTATCAAGTTGGACTTATGCATTGGTTCATATGCAAGCGTGTAAGGGCTGTTCACCTGTCCACGGATACTAGGGGTAGGTCAAACTATCCTTAGCTGTTGTGGATTGCCTCAGTCAGGTTCTAACCATATAACTGACTATGTTAATGAATTTATAGGTTCAATGATATATTGTAGATTACGACACTGCATTAATACATTTTGCCACTACATTTGTAATTCCCTTACGGTCTGACATGTCCTACCCATTATGTTGTAGTGAATTTTATCTTAGCATTTACCGCACCGGACTTGTATCTATCGGCTATCTGTGAGGTTGCAGAAAGCAAGACCTTTGCTAGCTGACTCCATAAGCCCTACTCTCTGTGCTGGCTATTTGCTCCAATGGAGCACTGATAAACTGGCCTTTTAGTGCTCAGAGCTATATTACATTTCTCTCCCTCCTGCACAGTTGCCGTCTCCACTACTGCAACTCTTCCAGTTGCATTCTTAAACAAGATTATCAGGCGGCCTTGCAGCCTCTGAACTGCATTCAATCACCCGAGAATCTAATGCTCTAATTTCACTACATAAACTGCACAGGACTTGTGGGACAGCAGGGACAATTTTAAGAGATAAACTGGATCGGAATACAAATGGACAAGATGAACAAGATTCTCAGACCAAAGATGGTGAATCTACTAAACTACACACAATTTTACCCATGACTCATGCTTGATTTTTTAAGTGTCCATTTGATATAAAAATACAAAGCTTTTTGGGCAAAGGTTAAATCTACAGTAGAAACCTAAAATATCCCTCAGGTACAGTACACCAGTGGGTTACTGTTAAATGTTCTATGTAGAACTCTACAACTGATCACTGATCATTTCTATATCAGATAGGGTTCCAATAAGAACTTTGATCTAAAGAACCCTTGAAAAACTCTTTTCCCTCTAAGACCATGTATGCATGCATTGGAATATGCTTTTAATGAGAGATCTAAAACTGCGCTGTGTGTCTTACTGCAAAGTTTACAGTTTCTGCTCATAGCTTCTTTACCCATGGCAGATTTGGTTTGGTGCCTATTACCCTTAATTCCAGTGATCCAGGAGCTAGCAATGATGTTGAGAAAAAGGACCACTGGCTTTCCTAGTCAGAATATTTCCCCTTATGTCCCATCTGTCTTTGCAAACAAGAGATCTGAGGACAATCCCACTGAACACTCAAGCTGTCAGTCAAACCTCCCAATCCATGGATGCACTTTCTAATTCCAACCACCAAGTTTGATCACAGTGCATCTCTTCATCTGAGTCTAGATAGCATAGACTGGACAAGCAAGGGGACATGATTTGACTTCAATTATTGGAAACAAATAGCAGCATCATAATTTAAGATTTTGATGAAGTGTATGGGGAAATTAAATATGCATGCATTTTGGAGGGCAGCCTGATCCTCCTTCAATTGCTTTATAATGTCTCTAATTTAATCGTTTGGGTCAGAGGCAATTTTCTAAGTGTTTTTCTCAATGTGCATGTCTGCAGGGCAAACAGTGTTGGAAACAGAAGTGGAAGGGGCCGAAAGAAAGGTCACTATGAAGAAACTTTCACAAGTGACAGGAATTTTAAATGCCAGGTTGAGGCCTTTAGGCAATAGTCTTGTCCAAGGAGAATCAAGTAGGTCTGATATGCCAGTACATAAATGTGAAAAACAAACTAGAAATATGGTACACTTGTTCTCCTCTGCTGAAAACAGATGTTTTCTCAGAAGCTTTCTGATAAACCTGTACGTTATTCAACAACGCACAATGTAATCGACCAGCTACTCACCCATAATCATCAAGAACACTTTTATGGCTGAAAATGCCATATACAAATACAGTTGCAATCAAAATTATTCAACCCCCATTGCAAATCAGGTTTATTCTCAAAATGTACAGACTTTCAGCAGTTTGCAATGTACAAATCAAACAATTGCAATTGAAATAGTTCAACACAACAAATGCTTCAAGTGGTTTCCCCAAATTCAATTAAAAATGCAGCTTATAATGACCTTTCCAGTCTCAAAATTATTTAACCCCTTCATGGCAAGCATATTTAATACTTAGTAGAGAACCCTTGTGCTGTTACGACGTGCTGAAAACGAGAGGCATAGCCAGACACCAGCTTCTGGCAGCGTTCCTGAGGAATTGTAGCCCATTCCTCATGAACAATGGCCTCCAGTTCAGTAATATTCTTGGGTTTGCATGCTGTAACCACCTTCTTCAAATCTCATCAGAGATTTTCTATGGGGTTCAAGTCAGATGATTGTGATGGCCCTGTAGAATCTTCCAGGACTTCTTCTGCAATCAAGCCTTGGTGGAATTTGAGGTATGCTTGGGATCATTGTCCTGTTGGAAGGTCCAGTGATGCCAAAGCTTCAGCTTCCTCACAGACGACATGACATTTTCTCCTAGGATTTCCTGATACTTCAATGAATCCATCTTGCCTTCCACATGCTGCAGGTTTCCAGTGCCAAAGGATGCAAAGCAGCCCCAGAGCATCACTGAGCCACCACCATGCTTGACTGTGGACATTGTGTTCTTTCTTCATTCTTCACCAGACATACTGCTGATCCATCATGCTGAAAAGTTCCAGTTTCATCACTCCACAGAACAGAATCCCAAAACTTCTGTGACATATTTTTGCATTTAGCCTTACTGTGCTCACTGAAACCTCAGTGCCTGTTGTCACAAAGTCTTGCTGCAGGTCTTTTGAAGGCAGTCGAGGGTTTTCACAACCTGCCTTCTCAGAAATCTGGTTGCAGCCATTAGCTTCCTTTTTCTGTCCTGTCCAGGTATTTCATACATTTTCTACCCCTAGCCAGTTCAGGTACATAATTTGTTCCTGCTCAAACACACCTGGTGCAACTAGTGAAGCCCTAAATTAGTCACATCAGGCTTGAGACAACACATGTTTTGCATATTTGTGCTGTTGTGAGGAATTCTATTCAGGGGGTTGAACAATTTTTATACGGGAGAAATTATTATAAGTTGCATTTTCAGTTGAATTTGGGGAAACCACTTGAATCATTTATTGTGTTGAACTATTTCAATTGCTTTTGTTTGATTTGTTCATTTCAAACAGCTGAAAGTCTGTACGTTTTGACAATAAACCTGATTTGCAATGGGGGTTGAATAATTTAGATTGAAACTGTATGATAGTTGTACTGGATTCTATGGAGAGCTCAGTGGAAATATTGCTCTGAAAACAACAGTCTGAAACAGACATGGTGTTAAAAGTTCAGCAGCATGGCTTCCCTATGACACATGGTTTCCTTGCCTGTCATAATTTCTTTATGAATAGAAGCCATACAGTGTGACTTTTGGCATCAACACTTACTGTAGTTATTTATACTTAAAACTGTATTTTTGTGCATCCTTTAAAAATTATCATCTGGACCATGTCCAGAGCACAAATGTGTGAATAAATTCAGTATATGCTTGAATGACAACCAGCTTGATTCATATCTCTGAAAACTCATCTCATGAGAGTATGTCAGAACTGTTACTTCATCATTTGCTATTCAGAACAATTACATGAAAGCAGTTACCTGGTAAAAATCAGCAGGAAAAAAGAAATGCATGACTATATTATTTTCCATAAATTAGGGTTGGAACAACATGAACATTTCTATCACTGTACCACCCACCTCAGTGTCATGGTCATTTTCTCAAAAAAGCATTTTTAATCACTTAATTTATTGCCATGACATTGCATCTGCCTTCCAATTATTGGGGAAAGGAAATATTAAACTTAAGTGGATTCCTCATCAGTAGCAGATGGAGTTTTACTGGTATGTTCTGTAATGTTCTGTAAGTATGTTTACAAATGTTGTATTTCTAAAAGGACATGCCACAATCTGTCTACTATCTATGCTGCTCAAGCATAATGTTAGTTACATTATTAAGGTTAATGTCCTTCTATTAATGCATTGCAGTTCTAATAGTAAGACAGTAATATTCAAAGCCTGAGTGATTATCATTTACCTTATACTTTGCATTTTAGTTCTCATAGTAAAATAGGTGAAATGGGACAGGACATACACTGTGAATGATTCTATGTTAATTATACAACCATTCTGCCATTCCAATTTAACACCTCTCTACCCCTTCACATTAGATTTATACTGATTTCGATGCATCCCTTTGCCCTATCCATGACAGCTGTTTATGCTCTTGATATTATCTTTGTGCCAGAGCAGCTCACATATCGAGACACTCCCAAGGCAGATGATGACAATGGCAATGATAAAGATGATTCTGCTGATAGCGGTGACCATGCAGGTGTGGAAAAGAAGCAGGAGGTAGCGGAGGCAGTATTACAGCTAAAATATGGGATTCGGCTGCGATTCTGCAGCAGCCCCAAGCTGTTGGTGAATTAAAGTCGTGAAGGGCATGGCTGCAGGTTCCATCGGTGTAAAATTGCTACACAATTGACTGTGCATCAAACTGAGACAGCTGGCACATTGTCCTCCATGGAAATAGCTTTTATAACCCCCCTCCGTACACTATGATTGGAATGTAACTATATAAAAAGGTTTTGTAAAAATGGAAAATAAGACTTCCTGAAAGCATCAGCTTGAGATTTGAAAGGTGATTGTTGGGATTAGCAATGTTTTCTAACATACATACTTCAAGCTCATTAATTATTTGAACACTGTCAGTCAGTTTAAAACCATCAAACGAACCAGTACTGTATTTGCAGATGCATTATCACCCATTAACCTATTCTCGTTTATTACCATGCATTACTCAGGGACCCTCTGAAGAACACTCCTGATGAACAAATGGAACATTGCCCAAAGAAGATAACCATACTGACCATGAAAGACTGTCAGACAACATTGCTGATGTATCCACAAATAGACTTATGTATTAAGCTTAGTGGAGTGCATAATTAAATAGATTTAATATATGAGCTAACACGAAAGAAACTAGTCTTTAGTTTTCTTTCTTGAACAGAGTCCATATTTTTCCTGTTAAGCTGATTTTCTATTACTCATATCTGTTTTTGAGTCTTAGTCTCTTGTGGGCTGCTTTTCCCTCTTCTGTCTGTTTGAACAGCAGAAATTTGCCAGATGAAGCATGTTGCTGATTAAAATAATGCATCTTTATTGAAACATGGTGGACAAAATGACCTCAAGCTGAGATCAATAGATCTCCTCTGTCAAATATGAATTTATCGACTTCATTTTAACAAAAGTATGAGTCTGCATATATAAGGCATCTGTGGCACACAACAAGGATTTTTGTTCACACTATGCTAGGCTTGTATAAAAGCAGGTAACACTAAGTATTATGTGTATAGCAGTCACATTTGAGAGATGGTAGATCTCTGTCCTTTAAGTTTACAAAGTGCAATGGAATCTTAGAAAATGTGTCTGCATGTGTTTAAAGAAAAAAAGCTAATCAGACTCTGTTGTATAGTGGGTTTGAACACAAAGACTAGCAAATGGTGGGAGCAATCAATTGGATGAAAGATATTGACAAACCTGTTTAAGCAGCCAGGACATCTATCAGAGAACTGTGGGTCTATAGCAGACTCGACAGAATGCAAAATATACACCAACAGTGGACTGCTTTTGTTTTATCTTTGATAAACATGTCTGCTTAGAGGAAGCTGAATAATAATACACCGAAACAAAACATGGGTTTGATGCTCACTCCCTTCTTTATACCGCCTTGGCACTCTAGGTCTCCTCTCTGATACAGGACTGAAAAAACATAATGCCAGCAAGTTATTAACAACAACAACAACAACATTGGAAAAGTACAATGGGAGCAAAAAATACAATGAAATATACAGTCAAGGGTAAAACAATGTACACCATCCTGTGTTCAATTCTATGCCAGTTTGGTGTTCTGTAGTTCTGTGTGTCTACACCACGCCAAAAAGAAAGGACATCAGCCATGACCTCAAACAAGCAATTGTTGCTGCTCATCAATCTGGGAAGGGCTATATGGCCATCTCCAAACAATTTGAAATTAACAATTCTATAATGAGAAGGATTGTTTGCAAATAGACAGCCTTCAAGACAGTTGCCAGTTTTCCCACGAGTTGGCATCCCAGCAAATTCAGTCCAAGGTCAGATCTGTTTGATGCTTAGAGATATAAAAAAAATAAAATAACAAGAGCTACATCATGTGACATACAGGCTTCTGTAAGCACATTAAAAGTTTATTTTCATTAAAGCAAATCAGATAAAGATTGAACAAATATGGCTTTCATGGAATGGTGGCTAGGAAAAAGCCCCTTCTCTCCAAAAAGAATATGGTAGCATCTGAACAAACCGTATCTTTTGCACTGATGAGACCAAGTTGGAGATGTTTGGTTATCTTGCACAGTGCCATGTTTGGTGAAAATCAAAACAGCATGTCACCACAGACACCTCATGTGTGATGATTTGGGCTTGTTTTGCCTTCAAAGGACCTGCGAAGCTTGCAGTCATTGAGACAACAATGAACTCAACTTTATACCAGAATATTCTGGACTCAAATGTGAGGCCGTCTATCCGGCACCTTAAGCTGAGCCGAACTTGGCTCATGTAACATGACAATGATCCCAAGCACACCAGAAAGCCAACATCATAATGGCTAAAGAAGAAAAAACTGAATGTGTTGGAAGGGCCAAGTCAAAATCCTGACCTCAACCCCACTGAGATGTTGTGGCTGGTTTTTAAGAGAACTGTGTATAAACAAATACCCTCAAAAATCAATGAACTGAAGCAATGGTGTAAAGATGAATGGCCACAGTTTCTCCAAAATGATGTGAGAGACTGATAAACTCCTACAGAAATTTGTTGATAAATGTGGTTCTATATGTTATTGAATTATAGGGTGTACATTTTCCCCCACATGGTTTCTGAATGTTGGTCTATATTTTGAGAAAAAAAAAACTCCATATGGAAATCTGTAGAGTGTATTTGTTGTTGTTATTGTTGTGGTCAGCATAGGTTATGTGTTTAAATAAGTTGGTGGGGATCACACTTTTGTTATTTAGACCCTGATAAATAAAAATAAAACTGAAGGAGGGTGTACTTTCTTTTTCCCATGACTATATTCCAAACTTCATCATAGTTGTGTCACATTATTGCATGTCTTTTAACACAGATTATTAGATGATAGCCCTGAGGATATTGATGTAACTGAGTAAAGGAAAAGGGTGTGTGTGCCTTTCAGCTCATAAATGGACTCCACCTTCAACTGTCTCTCAGTAGACGTACTGCAATCAAACAGGTTTTCTGAAATATCATGTTAAGATAGTTAGCTGACTAGCTTTAGCAGCAAAGATTATAAACATGACTTATGCATCCTCTCAGAGTTCCTTTCAAGATAGCTCATGCTAGCTCACTGGCTAGCTTTAGTGCTGAAGATTATGAACATTTATTAAAGTTGCTTAATAATTCTCAGAAATCAACCACAAATTCTAATTGAAAAGGACCAAAAGACATATATGATTGTGCCTGCGATGGACTGGTATCCTGTCCAGGGTGTACCCCGCCTTGTGCCCGATGCTCCCAGGGATAGGCTCCAGGTTCCCTGTGACCCTGAAAAGGAGTAAGAAGATGGACAGATGGATGGAAAATACATATAAACATTACATTTCTACATGATATGCTACAAATTAGATTCATAAAGTAATCATTAGCTATTTGACAATAGAGCCAATAGAGGTCTAAATCTGCTACGATTCGACACATTATGATTTAATAGCTTCTTATCGATATGTCACCAATTTTGTTCAGAATCTGGGGAAGCCTAACATTATAAATAATTGTTTTTTCAGTTTGTTCTTTTTCACTAATCATAACTTTATAATCTAAACATATATAATTGAATTATGATTTCAGTCATTGCCATTGCATCAATCTAAATTGTCTGGTCAATATACCCTTCATATACAGGGTTGATTATTAAGTGCATGTTTTACTTTGTCATGAGAAGATGCAATCCTGGATATTGATATACAGATACAGTAGTTGGTTTAGCTTTATTAATAAAAGCAGTAGTCTGCTCAAGTGACAATGCATTAAAGAATAATATCCATAGCCATATTGCAACAATTGCAGAAGCCACACCCGATTCCATTTGTTTACTTAGTCCAGCTTGGTCTCCAATCAACTTGTGCCTCCTATTTGGGTGGAATGAAAGCCTGCAGCTACACTGGCCTTTATTCAGATAAGATTGAACAGTCCTAGTGTAGAGTAACCATTTTATGCTTATACACACTTAAATATGACATAAAATAAATATACTGTAACTTTCTGAGATGCTTTTCTGATCACCACAGTTGTCAGATCAAACCAGTTTGGCTCATTCTCCTCTGACCTCTCTCATCAACAAGGCATTTCCACCCACAGAACTGCCGCTCACTGAATGGGTTTTTATCCCCACCATTCTATGTAAACCTTTTGTGAGATCGCTGTTTGTTAAAATTCCAGGAGTTCAGTAGTTTCTGAAATACTCAAACCAGTCTGTCTGAGACCATCAACCATACCAAAGTCAAGGAGATCGCATTTTCCCCCATTCTGATGTTTGATGTAAACATTAAATGAAGCTCTTGACCTGTATTTACAGTACATGATTGGATAATTGCATGAATGAGCAGATTTACAAACCAAGCCCGTTAAAAGGGTTTGTTGTGTAACTAATGCTTCTGTTTTGTTTACCTACAGAAAAGGTTTTAAAAAAAAAAAAGTCAATTAAGAGCTAATGAACAATAGATCGGCTGTATGCAGATCTGTAGATGTGTAGCTGATTAACACAGTTAAGGATAAATAAACGATTAATGAAGGTCAGTGTACTTCTGTTTAAATAAACACTTCATTAAAATCAGTGAAATTTGCATCCTAAAATGCCCTATGATTAGAAAGTAGTCTGATGATAATTCATATAGAATTATATGTTCCTCTGAAAAGCAATTACTGTACCTTATAAAGATAATACATTGTATTATCTTGTATAAAAATATACATAATAATTACAGTATCTGTGGCTTCTCATGTCCATGTTGTCTTTTTAACAGGAAATTCATTAGAGAGCTTTTCTTAGCCTGTTCTTTCAACCAGATAGTAGGACTCTGCTGTATGTATGGCACACTGGGAAAACCCTTCAGCTTTCACAGTGACTGGATAGCCAGAAATTTAAATAAAATAAAATAAATTAAAAAAAGAGCTATTTGTGTATAACATATTCATCTCCAATTTAATAATAATAATAATAATAATAATAATAATAATAATAAAAAAGTAAAGCAGCTCTTTTTACCAAAATAACATGGAAATGCTGATTTCACCATGGTAAGAATTTTCCCAGGCCACCACACAATTATGTTATACAGTAATCCATTGAAAATGCAAACAATACAGTGTGAAATGCAGTGAAAAAAATATAGGATGTGAGCAGGAGTCTTAACTGTGTGTATATTCAGAATCCCTTAGTATGCAAGTGTGAGTTGCTGCATGTTGGAGCAATGAGCTTGTCAAAAGGTCTTTTGAACTGGTCAAAAGCTGTCCGTTCCACTGAAAGGAGGGCCATAAGCTTAAATGCTATTGGCCAACATGCTAATTAACAGGAACTGACAAAGTCTGACGTAGACAATGGGTGTGTACCTTGTATTCACTATCCCTAAGATTATTTCCCTTCGTTGACTGTAAAAATGGCAATAATGACAATAAGAATTTTAAATATAAATTTATCATTGGAACGTTTTTCTGTTAACTGAGACGGCATGGCCGTATGTTTCATCACCAGCACGCGTTGGTTTTGGTCTTGGTGTACCATCAGTTAATTCGAGGCACCGTTGATGAGGATCATAAATAATCAAAAACAAATGACATTTTTTGTTTGAAGGATACTAACATCTCTTAAAGAAGACAAAGTTCATAAGTTTGAATTTTGCTTTCTTGTCTATTACTTGTATTGACTGCACATAATAGCAAAAACATATCTGTCCTAGAAGTGGGAGTTTCTACTATTTAACTTGTAATACAGCTATGATTTAAACTGTATGCTTCTCTGTAACTTCACTGCAAGTACATGCAATCTAAAAACATGACAGTCTGAGAAGTAATAAAGCAATAGAAATACTGGAAGTGTTGATCATTCAGCATAGAATTATTAAAAGGTAGACTTCTGTTTCTAGGTGACTAAGTACTATTTAGTAACATTCTATTACTGGGCATTAAGCAATTTAGCAAACACACACAATTTTAACCAATAGAACATCTATTAAATGATCAAAGGCGGTAGTGTGGCCATGTGTTCAAGTCATTTTGAACAATTTTAGACAAATCCAACATTCACACAGACTCGCTGACATTCACACTGTAGTAGCAGTCCATAGAACAAAAGCCATCAAATTCGATCTCTGAATAAAATGCTGTAAACACACCTTTCTTTCCATGGCCACAGTATCACACAGTGCTTTTGTAGATGCATTCACATCCAGAACACTTGGCGGGCTTGAACTCTACTCTGCATTCTTGCCTTACTTCTGGGCTGACAGACTTCCAGTCAAAGATACCGACACACAAAAAAATTCACATGGTCTGAAAACATCGGTTGCACAAAACGGACAACAATACAAATTTTCATCTTTGAACGCTTTGATAGAAGTACAATCTGTGCTTCTTCCCACTGTAATATGTCTACCAAAAAAATAAATAAAATTCTAAAGCAGCAGATGTAATGCAAATAAAGTAATACATTAACTATGTTTGCATTTTAATATTGTAATATCACACTACTTTTACCTCCATCTACTTCCAGTCTAAAGCAAATGACGTATCTATATGGTTTTTGCTGATTGGCCAACACAGTTACAAGCAAGCAGATACGCCTATACCATTAGACATGCCCTGATCTTTACATATACCCATTTTCTCTGACCTGCAGCTATCCCTATCGCTCAGTATGGGGTTTTCTGTAAAGAGCAGAAAGTGGTATTTGGGTTAATTTTTTACTGCAGCTAAATGCCATTTACTGTACAAGCTTCCCTGTTCAATAATAAGGTCACTTCACTACACACTTCAACATCCAGGAATGCAGACTTTCCACTTCTATCCATAGAACTTTAATAGCACTCTAATATGCAAGTATGCTAACTCTGCTCTGAAAAGGTGAACATATTATTGTATGAATATAATGATGATGATGGCATCATTACAAATTTAATCGTCTCTTCTGAGCCATATGGCCCAATAATGTCCGAACCATTAACAGCCCATTAGCAGAGCCCAAATTGTTAACATTCTCCTTCATTAAGGACATGTCTTTTCCTAATAATGGACAATAAGTCATGGTGCACATACACGTGGTAGGAATGGATTTCAAACTCAATTTGGTCTATAAAACAATCGATCTTTCTGTGTCTGTAATCAAATTATTTCCTCTCAAAGGTCACTGGATTCAGTAATATCTGCCATGGCTGCTTGATGGTGAGAAACCTCATAAAAGGCCTCTGGTGTGCAGCAAATCACATTATGGGTTGGGGGAAGTTCAAGTAAAACCAGCTATTGACTTGTAACTTGTGGTGAAATGAAAAAATAATGTTGGAGTAGTACAAGGACCCAAACACCTACAAGAGCACTTCATCTAGCTACAGACACAATTAAAAGCGCAAAAAAAAAAAAACCCAGTAAAGTAAACACAAGGAAAAGCCATAAAGATATGAAACAATTCATTCTGGAACAGCCCAAAATACCAAATGAGGACTGAGGCACCTTTAATAAAAATGATATGCTAAGATCAATCGGTGAACAATAAAAGCAATGTTCCATCTACAAATGATTTTGGCATCTTTAAGGATTTCACAGGCCAATAATTCACAGCTAATATTTCAGCCATCAATCCATGTTCACAAAAAGTCATTCCTACCTCTTTAACCTGAAAGGACCGTGTTCACCTAGTCATGCCCTGACATAAGAGGAGTAGGAGGAAATGAGCTACTGAAACTGCTAATTCAAAAAATTCTGCAACTACCACCACATTAGTCTTTGAATGCCTGGCAGCAAAAACTGCCTTTCTGTCAAGCGCAAAAATGAATTTCCTGAATAGTGGCTTTTCAATGACATTTTCACTGTTGTTCATAGTAACATCAAGGCAGGGAGAAAAAGTTACAAAGTGTCAAGCATTTCACACAGATCAATTCACACTTCCCATTTTAACCAGATTGAGTATAACAGTGTACCAATTTTGAATTCATCAAAATGTCAATATTCGATTGTAGTTTAATCATCTTTCATTGTAAAAGTTAACATTAACCATTACAAGTGTTATTAAAAGTGTTAATAATTTATAATGATATTGAGTCTCTATTGATCATATTACAGCACAATGAAATTCTTTTCTTCGCATACCCCAGCATGTCAGGAAGCCGGGGTCAGAGCGCAGGGTCAGCCATGATACAGTGGCCCTGGAGCAGAGAGGGTTAAGGGCCTTGCTCAAGGGCCGAACAGTGGCAGCTTGGCAGAGCTGGAGCTTGAACCCCCGACCTTCTGATCAATAACCCAGAGCCTTAACTGTCAAAAATGTATATTTGAGATCAGGCAGGAGATATTCACAGGCACAAGTGTAGATGAATGAGCTGATTAGGAAAAACATTTATAGTATTCTGATTATATAGTCGTTGTGTTCAAACAATATAAAAAGAAACATGAATAATAAAAAAGACATCCATTTTAAGAATGTCTTTACAGATTCCATATTCTGTATAGTTATTTGCAAGTGAGAGTTCAAGTAATAAATGTAGAACATTTTTATAAAACAATGTAGTTTACCTATGTCATCATGACTGATTCTGAAAATACATTTTTTATTTTTCTTTTTTTGTTTTGGTTTAATTCAGAAGCTAGGAAGAGATGTTACAAAAGCTACTGTGTATTTTTTTGAGAGCAAACAGGGGTGCAGCCATGGACCTTGACCCGTCCCCCTGTGCCACTGAGGAAAATTACACACACACACACACACACACACACACACACACACACAATTACTGACGAAAGACAAAGTCAGATTTATAAATCCAATTAGTGGAATTAGTGGGAATATCAGTGACTCAGTACTGGTGTGTGCTGCAGGAGCTGGTGAAGGGGTGTGGCTTACAGAAACATACATTCACAAAGAACTTTATAAGAACCACTCTACTAATAACAAATAGGGCTTTCCTTTGCTCTCAAAACAGCCCAATTCTTCATAGCATGGATTCCACAACATGTTGGAAACATTGCTTTGAGATTCTGGTCCATGTTGATATAATTGCATCACACATATTCCTGCAGATTTTTCAGGTGCACTGCTGTTGTAATCCTTCCGCCTCAAGGTTTGACATGCAACGCATTCTGAGATGATTTTCTACTCACCAGAATAGTAGTGTAGCCTTTCTGTCAACGCAAACCAGTTTGGCCATTCTGCATTGACCTCTCTTATCAACAAGGTGTGTCCATCCACAGAACTGCTGCTCACTGGAAGTTTTTTCTTTATTGCACTATTATGAGTAAACTCTTGAGACTGTTGTGTGTGAGAATCCCAAGAAATAAGCAGTTATACTAGATAGAAATGCTCAGAGCAGCCCGTCTGGCATCAACAATCATGACACGGTCAAAATCACTAAGATCACATCATCCCCCCCCCCCCGATATCTGATGTGAACATTGCCCGAAGCTGCTGGCCTGTATTGCATGATTTTATGCATTGTACTGCTGCCACAAAATTGGCTGATTAGATAGTTGCGTGAATGAGAAGGTGAACAGGTGTTCCTAATAAAGTGCTCTATGAATGTATGTACAATCACCTCTGTCACAAGGTAGCCATTTTCTTTTTATATGACCACAAATACACTGAAAGCTCATTATGATCTCAAACTATAGCTGACAAAGTTCTGCTCTGAGGCACTGCAGCATCAACAGAAATGACAAATCAGAAGAAATTGTGCACGTTTACCACTTTCAAGTGAATTCAGGTGTAACATTTCCATTCAAGCTTATAATAATTAAATTCATCTTTTTTTTTTTTACTTATTGCTTGAATGTGTCCTACTCTACACTGATATTCATTAGTACACCAGAGCATAACAATAATAATAATAATAATGAATTTCCTTTTTGCTTTATGTTGTTCTGTAAATTAAAGGTAGCTCTCCTTATAACAGCAACATAAGTGCCTGCTAAAGGCAAAGATTCATATTGAGTACATTTAGATTCCATTGTGGATTAAAAATAAATAAATCGCAGAAAGCCTTCATAAATCAGTCCGGTATTTGACAAGAACATTATGTACCTCACTCATCTATTATCTGTTATCATCTCTCACACAGGGGATTAGTATCACTTTGAAACCATTACTTTTGCACATATATAATGCATCTTTAAAGGGCACTAATAGCGTATAGTCGGGTGAAGTATTATATAGTAGTCTTTTCTCTCTTTTTCAGCTCAAATTATATACCTGGCTTGCATCCGTAGGGGTTTCACATTTAAAACAAACACTTGAACACTAAATGTCAGCTATCTTCAAAGGACTGAAATATTTTTTTAATCACATATATAGCTAAATAACACAGTAAAGGAAATTTGTCACCCCAGCTAGGAATATCACATGCAGATACAGAATAGTGTGAATAGTGAATGATATAGTGAATGATACTATTATGCAATTAAGAAAATAAAATCGTATGCTATGGCTTTCAGTCATCAGATTTTAACCCAACTGAACAGTGATGGGAGATTTGGGTTTGATGTGTTAAACAGCACCCTCAATCACCATCAGCTGAGGGAATAGCTTGTGTGAGAATGGTGTTTATTCCTCCATTACAGTTCCAAAGATTTGTGAAGTATGTGTGCCAAGGGGCATTAAAGCTGGTCTGACAGTTTGTGCACTGCAAAAAAAAAGAAAAGAAAAGAAATTTCAAGAAAGTAAAAAAAAGACTTGTTTCTGGGGAAATGAGTCTTATTTTTGTGTAAAAAGAAAATTAATCTCATTTTAAGAAAACACATGTAACTTTGCCTTAATGAGACATTCCAGCTAATGTAGAGCATGATT